>PVKA01005599.1:0-89324 GCA_004027165.1 Ctenomys sociabilis | reverse complement strand
GAATAAGAACAAAAAAGATATTTATGGGAAAATAGAAATTCATACTAGGCAGGTTAAGTGTGTGATGCCAATGGCCAACTAAGTGAAGATGTCAAATTTGAAGTTGACCATTTGAACATCCAGTTCAGTAGAGAGGACACAGACAAAGGTAGAAATTTGGATGAGATAGAAGTATAGTTGGTATTTAGAGTCAAAGCCATTGCCAAAGTCACCCGGAGTGTATGTTTTTGAACAGGCAAACTAAGTAAAAACAAAAACACAAATCAGAGCAAAAAAGCCTGAGACATTTCATATTGATTTTAGTTACTGTTTCACCTTCAGACTCTCAAGTATTATTCTCTTTCAAAACTATTGCTATTAAAAATTTATTTCCCTGAGTGTTTCCACATGCCCTGTCACTATCCTGGATAAGTTCCTTACTTCCCGTCTTGTTCAGATTTCTTTATCTCTGCACCTTCAGACCCTGAGACAAAGGCAGTTGGTACTATGCAATTTCCCCGAGCTCCGAGTGTCTTAATGAGGACCCAGAAGAAGTATCTGAAGAGTTAGACAATAATTTATTTGAGCATGAGTAGGAAGATCCATATTTAGATAATTCTCTTCCCACGGAGTCATTATCTCAGATGCTTCTGCTGACAGCTTTAGAGATAATAGCATTCACAATGTAAATAATGAAACAATACACATGGTAATGAGGAAGGCTCATAAAATACAGTAGTAATGAAATAATAACAAGACAGCAGTTCTAATACTGTAAACACACAAGTTTGCATTAGTGACAGATTATCTCTGTAATGCCAAACTGAAATAATTTAGAAGCCAATGTAACAACTGCTGAACAACACAGAAGGTGTCAATCCAATGCTAGTCAATGCATTTAGAGAATTAGGCAGGCTATGAATAATTAGGAGTGTATGAGAATCTGGGATGAGCAGGTTACTGTGAAGTATGAGAGTGGTGAAGGTGACACAAAGAAGTACCAAGAAATGAGAGACAGAAAAATATGTTATCAGAGCCAGTAACTGGGCTGGAGCTGCCATAAATATGCAAAATGACTATAACTACTTTGTTGAATAGACTGAAATGGGCAATGTACAAATAAGAAAGGCTTGTTTTCCAGCCTTTCTGTTCAAGCGTGCTGTGGTGGATCTTCCTTCCCTTTCACCCCTATTTTTTTTTGTGGACCTTGGGATTGAACTCAGGCCCTTGCACTTGCCAGGCAAGCATTTATTCTACTGAGCCATCTCCCCAGCCCTTGCCCTGATTTCTCTGTAGACAGAATCAGACTTTTCCAGTATTAGAACTGTCACATTTAATTAATGATGACTTAAGCTGGAGTGGTAAATTTGGGATAGTAGAAGTGTTAGTATTATTTAAATCAAGATGTCAATCTCATATTGTATTCACAGAGTATCACTTCCTGCTGGCTTAGAGCTATTGTATCATGAGGTCAGGATTTATTTTGGTGTCTCACTGTTTGTTGCTCTTTATTGTAATCCCAAAGATCACCCTAGGTCTTCCAGGGTGAAAGAAGGAGAAGGTATGCCAAACAGAGTCTTAAATTAGTTACAGTTTTGGAAGTCAGCATTGTTGCCCTCTCTGGGGTAGAGAGAAGACCAGATATTGGCTCTTTCATGTTATGTTTGTATGAAGTACCTTGCAAAACCTGTGGGAACTCTAGCTTCAACATATTCTTCCAGACTCTCTTGAGATATACCTCCCTTTCAATGAGTACCTTATACTACTTGTGGCTGGAGTCCATGTGACTAAACTCCTTTGTGTTAGGATGTTGTCCACATCCTAATACTCAGAATCTGTGAATATTTCTTTCTTGTGCCAAATAAGGATTTTATAGACATTAACCTAAGGATCTTGAAATAGGCAATAATTGTAGGTTAGTCAAGAGAACCTCATGCAATGAACAATCCTTATAAAAGGAATACCAAGGGCTGTGAGTCATAGAAAGATCTGAGAACGCATTAGTGACAGAAGCAAAATCAGAGAGGAGAGACAATGTTTTGCTGCTGCTTCAAAGATCAGAGAAAGGCCAAATTCTGAGCAATACAGAAACCTTCTGTAACCTGGCACAAGCAAGGAAATCAGTTCTTAGGCCTGCCAGAAGTTTTATACTTCTGACACCAAGAACTATAAGAAGACAAATTTGCATTGTTTATTATTATTATTATTGTTATTATTATCATTTAATGTATTTGGTACAGGGTCTCACTGTGCAGCTTGGACTTATAGTGGTCCTCTGTTGTCAGCCTCCACAGTACTGGGATTACAGGTATGCACCACCACTCCCAGCCTCAGTGACTGGCTCTGTGCACCCAGGGTCCGGGCTGGTGTGCATGTGGTACCAGGGATTGGATCCTGGTCCCTGTGCTTGCCTAAGCAGGTGCCTAGCCCATTGAGATATCTTTCCAGCCTTTTTTTTTTTTTTTTTGTACCAGGAATCAAACTCAGGACCCTGTACTTGCAAGGCATGTGCTTATACTATTGAGCTACATCCCTGCCCCATGCACTGCTTTAAACCACAAAGTAGTTTGTAGTAATGCATTATAAAAGCAGTAGGAAATGAATACAGCTATCTCTGAATTTGCTTGGATTTCTCATGGAAGCTTTTCAGGCAGGACCTGCCAAAAAATCAGAGTGTACAGGTTGTTCTCACAGTTGCTCTGTGTCTTCAACTTTTACACAGCTACTCAGCCAATCTTCCAGTTTCAGGATACTGAAGGCAGAGGAAATCACAAATCTTACAATTGTCTCCCAAACTCAAGGGAAACATGTCAAGCTCTCTGTAGCATTTCAGCTACAGCTGTTGTCAGTCACATGAAAAAGAGATGTATGTCTCATTTTCTTGCTTTTTCAGTTATTGCAAATAGTGGGACATATCTTCCTTTACTTGGGAGAAAAAAGCTCTCAATCATCTAACCATAGCACAAAAGAAAGTATCAATATCCTCTTGATGTGGTGATTCTAAGTCTAAGTTTCCCCTTAGTTATCCAATCTGCTCTTTACAAACTGTAAACTGTGTAAGGTGTTTGGAGGCAAGGATTGATTTTTATTAATTTTAATAATTTGCAAAATGTATTTCACAGCTGCTTTTTTAGAATATGAGGTTATTTAATGCTTTTGGTCCTGCTTAGAAATTATTCTAAAATTTAAAGATAACAGGAAAGTCTCTATTTACTATGCTGTCAAATAATTTCCATTTTGTGCTCAAGACTGATACTCTGATGGTGAGTAAGGATGTGTGCCCTGGGATTTGAGAATTCTGGGAGAGTTGTTGCTAACTAACATACATATTTATTCTTGATATTCTTCTTCTGGGACCTAGCCCTTTAGGTTAGCAAATTGGCTGATACAGAATTATTTTAAAATGCAACAAAGTGGGCTTGTGGGTGACTGAACAAAGGTCACTTTTTAGCACTGCGTGTAGATTAGGATAAGTAGAAAATTCAATGCTGTGAAGATTTCTAGTAATCAAATATGTTAACTAGGTTATTCAGACTGTTCTGATCAAGTAATGATTTGGTTAAATTTTAAAATTATAAATATAAGAATAGAATTAACATATAGAAACTCAGAAAATATTTATAATAGATGACTATTTAGCTTTAGAGAGTAATCTATGCTCTGAAGACAGAATTTCATAAGTAATATAGTGAAAAAATATTTTCACTTATTATTTTATTCCATGGAA
The DNA here is from genome assembly GCA_004027165.1 of Ctenomys sociabilis. Taxonomy (NCBI): domain Eukaryota; kingdom Metazoa; phylum Chordata; class Mammalia; order Rodentia; family Ctenomyidae; genus Ctenomys; species Ctenomys sociabilis. The sequence continues at coordinate 85,618 of PVKA01005599.1, read as the reverse complement.
AAAGTTTTCATATCTGATTGTATCAATCATTTAGTGATAGAATCCTAGATTAAATTTTTTCTGTGACATATAGATATAAATTCTTATTTCATATTGTATCTTTTAAAGCTAATAATATACTCAATATAGTTACATTTTGGTTTAGTACAGTCTATGATTACTAACCTAGAACACTTTGAATAAATAATATCTTTAGAGGAAAACTCACTATGACAAATGCTTTCTTTGAAGGTGAGAAGTTTCCTCATCTTTCTGAGTGTGATTTTCCTCATAATCCTTAAGTATAAGAATTATCTTGTAAATCTCTTCTGTATTTATACTTGTAAAACAAGAATTCATTAGGTATCAGAAACTTCTGAATAAATATTACTACAGACAATATTTAATGAGCTCAAATGCATTATCAAAGTTATATTTGTACTACATATTTTAAAGATACAACATAATTTTTATATTTGTTAGTTACTCTTGACAGTGAAATATACTATTTATTTGAAATGGTGTAGCTTTATGCCACTAGATATTTTAATCACTCAGGGAACAAAAGTCAAATAAGTGAAGCATATTAAAGTTTTGATGGAATGGGTCAAAAAGTGATTTGGTCTGGCAAAGTTGTGTGTCTGGAAGGAGACCAAAGGTAAAGAATAAAAGGTGGAGCCCAGTGTTTGTCAGAGGAGTGGGAACTTTGGAGCTCAGCGAAGCCTTTTCATCCATGCTGGTGCTTTACTAGCTGCCTATTTCTGGTAGTTTATTGCTAGTTCCTTCCTTCATTTTCTAGGATTCAAAATAATCCCTGCCTTGCAGAGCTTTCAGAGAGACTAGACAAGACATTGGATACAAAGCAAGTTGCTTAGAGTCTGGATTTATGCTCAACCTCAGTCCCTGGTTTAATTCTTTCCTCCCTCTAAGGTAAGGACTTGTATGAGACTGTGCAAATGGAGCCGTAAGGGTACAGAATTCAGAGCTGTGTGATTGACTTGCAAGTTCCTTAATGTGTGTCATTTTAATTTAGTAGCACAAAACAGGCTTTGGGGATAGAATTTTTTTGTTGTTTGTTTAAGAAAGACACTTCTATATTTTATTTCATAATCGATTGATAATAAAAACATTTAATTAATATCTTTAATAACCTATATCATGATATGTGATACATGATTTCCTATATCATGCTATATAATACTTTTATTATATAGGTTAATGTGTCTTGTTCAAGATAGCATAAATGCTTGTATGGGAAAGACAAATCCAGAGCAGCAAAGAGGAAAATAGAAAGCTAAAACGAGGAAAGAACACAAGGAATGAAATGAATCTTTTCTGATGTTCTTATTGCTACATTCTGAGGTCACTGAGCATGTGCTTGGCGTATAGGACTTTCTAGTAAAATCTGCAAAGAAAAGCATCACTATGAGATTGTCCATAAAGTAAGAAATAACAATTTATCTGCTTAGTTCCATTTCATCTCTCATTTCCTAACAGTGAATTTCAGTCTATAAGAAGACAATGTGTTCACATTTTCAGGCAGTGTCAGGTATCTTGGTATCAGTTTGTCAAGCTAGATCTCATTCTACAGAGCCTGCCATTTATCTGGTCATAAAGGGAATGTGTGGCACAAGTGGGTGTTGGGCAAAGGAGGCAGCTAAGTGAACCTATAAAGAATAAGGTTGTGCTATGGCACATGCACTGTCAGATTGAATTCTTACAGTAATCTCTGGAGACAGCATTTTTACTGTTCATTGTTATATTCCAACCCCACCAATACATATCTATTATCTGAATGAATGAATGAATTATTGAATGCACGGATCAATGAAATATTTTTTCCTGTATCCACATCATTATAGTATATACAGCCTTGTAGGTAAAATGAAACCTGTATTTATACCTTTTCAGGCTCACATTTACTTGTCTGGTACATTTCTCTTAAGAAATGTTTTGTTTTCAGGGTCAGCAGTATTTCTCAGCAGACTAAATACTTGCTTGGGTAAGCACAGGGACCAGGGTTCAATCCCTGGCACTGATGCCATGCCAGCCCCACCCCCAGGCACACTGTGCCAGCAATGGAATCCAGGTGTGGTGATGCATGCCTGTAATCCCAGCACTAAGGAGGCAGAATTCAGAAGGATCACTATGAGTCTGAACTGGATAGTACGACCCTGCACCAAAACAAAACAAACCCCCCCCAAAAAAAAACTTTTAAATAAAACAAAACAGAAAAACAGGGCCCACCAAATAGCTCAGCAGATTAAAGGACCTGCAAGCAGGTACAGGGCCCAAGGGTTCAATCCCCAGCATGCCATGCAGGCTCTGACCCTGGGGCACCCTGAGATGGCAATTGAGACTGGGTGCGGTAGGGTGCACCTGTAATCTCAGCTTTTGGGAGGTTGTAAACAGGTGGATCACTATGAGTATGATCTAGTAGTGAGACTCTAAACACCTTATAGACTCTTCGTTAAAAAAATACATAATAAATAAATAAATAAATGAGAAGAAATGCCTTTTTTTGCTTCATTTAGAACTGGACTTTCAAACTGAAATGACTTTGGGAACCACTCAGATCACACCAATGAGTAAATCAAGTATAAAACCACAGTACTGTGGACAGTGCATGTGTCATAAGCTATCATTCAAATTTAAAAATTTTAGCATGACTCTGGCCAAGGTAGGTCTTTACCTATATGCTTTCCCCTTTATTAAATACTAATTTCTGATATTATTAGAAGAAAATTAGGTGTCTATGTCCAAAATGGAAAGGTTATTTTTCCCAAGTGATAATCAAATTTGGATGACACTGAAATTGAATCAGAATGTACAAAAACTAAAATGTTTCAAAGCTTTATTTATTTATTTTTTTAATTGAAGTACAAATGTCAATCAGACAGTTTCAAGACACCTTAACCATACAGATTCGATAAATTAATACATTGCAAACTGTTTTCATAATGTTTTGGTATTGTACAAGGTGCATACATGATATTATATTTACAGATGTTATTTTAGCAGATACCTCTTAGCAGTGAATTAAGAGTGTAGCTGCTTACTTATTTTTTACAAGTGAATTATATCGAAAATTCAATAATTATTTTCCTACTGGATGACCATAGTACTAGAAGCAGACATAATATCTTGTCCAACCACCATTAGTGCAGATCTTGCCTCTCATAGAATTATGTAGAAGCACAGCGTTGTCTATCCCAACTGTACTGCCTATACACACACATCATGATTTTTTCTTTCTACACCCCTTTCTTTGTCTACACCTGTCAAAGGTGGGCACTCCATTGCCATTCAACTAACTTAGGTGCTTGAACTCGACACCACAATCCAACACAGTCCAGCATTCTACAATAATAGTGAGTTATTCAAAGAAGTTGTCGACCATAGTCATTTACATCTCAGCTTAATATTACGGCCCCCCGATCTAGACTTCATTTTTATACTTTTCTGCTGGATGGTTAAGACCTAGATAGATCAAGACTTATATACCAACACATGAACTTTATATTTCTTATGTGGTCAGTGAAGTCCTCTCAGGGTTTATCTTGTAGTCCTGTACCTTATTCTGTAGATCCTTTGTCTGTGTCATCCATGTGGATGGGTCACGGCCAATGCTTGACCAGCTCTCTGTGAGAGCTTGAGAGAAAGTTTTCTCTTCTGTGACTCTCCCCAGGTACACTATAGAACTTCAATCTCTTTCCTCTGTGGCTCCATAATCTCCTTGTTCAGAAAATTTGGAGCTCACCTGAGTTTCATGATGTTGCAGTACAGGTTCTCCTATGTCCTGAGTCTTCACTGACCTTGAAAGGCTAGGGCCAAAATGTTGGCTGGCCTTGTGGCTCTTCTATCTCTTCAACTCTGACTTGTGATCTTAGGTTGTTAATCATCCAGAAGAAAAGCTAATTAGTATCCTGCAGCATATGCCATTCACTTTGCCTAATCTGACTCAATTGATTTTACTTGTTGTACGTTTCCTTTTGTATTTCTGGTTTTCGCTTGTTATACTAGGGAGACTATACGATAGTTACACATGTGTGTCTGATTATTTCACTTATGAGTATATGTTCAAGTGGCATCCACTTCAGTATAAATGCTTCGAACTTATTCTTAATAGCTGAGTAATACTCCATTATATAGAAAAACCACATCTTTTTCAACCATTCCTCATGTGATGGACATCTTGGTTGTTTCCAAGATTTTGCTATCACACATTGCGCTGCTATAAACATAGGTACACATATATCACTATGATACAATGTTTTCAGTTCCTTTGGGAAAATTCCCAGTAGGGGGATAGCCGGCTTGAATGAGATTTTTAGTCCTACTCTTTTGAGGAGTCTCCACACTGACCTCCACAATGGTTGTACCAGTCTACATTCCCACCAGCAGTGGAAAAGTGTTCCCTTTTCCCCACAACCTCTCCAACATTTGTTGTTGGTTGATTTCCTTATGACAGCCATTCTTTCTGGAGTGAGATGATATCTCAGTGCTGCTTTTATTTGCATTTCACGAATGGCTAGCGATGTGGAGCATTTTTTCATATATTTATTCGCTTCTTTAATTTTGTCCTCTGAGAAGTGTGTATTCATCTCAGATGCCCATTTCCGAATTGGGTCTTTAAATTTGAGGGCCCTGTTATAACTTAGTTCTTTATATATTCAAGACAGTAGTCCTCTGTCTGATTGCTTCTTAGTTAGAAGTTTTTCAAAGTTTGTGGGTTGTCATTTCACTCTGTTGACAATTTCTTTTGACATGCAGAAGCTCCTTAAGAAGAGTTGATCCCAGTTGTTGATTCCTTCAAGAGCTTCCCGTGCGAATATATGTTTGTTCATGAACTCTTTACCTACCCCTATGTCTTCAAGACTTCCTACTACTTATCTTCCAGGAGATTGAATGTTTCTATTTTAATCTTTAGATCTTTAATCCATTTTGACTTTAACTCAGTGCATGGTGATAGAGCTGGGTCAAGTTTTAGTTTTCGGCATGTAGGAAGCCATGTTTTCCAGCACCATTTGTTAAAGAGGCTATTTTTCTTCCGGTGAGCTTGTGTAGCCCCTTTGTCAAAGATAAGATGGCTGAGTGTTTTCATAGATGCCTCTGCATCTTCTAATCTATTCCACTGATTCTCAGGTCTATTTTGTTGCCAATACCATGTTGATTTTATCACAGTGGCTTTGTAGTATAATTTCAAATCAGGAATTGTGATGCCTCCTGCCTTGTCTTTATTGGCCAAGATTGCCTTTGCTATTCTAGGTCGTTTGTGGTTCCAAATAAATTTTAGGATTGATTTCTCTGTATCTGCGAGGTATGTTGGTGGCAGTTTGTATTAAATATGTACAGTAATTTTGGGAGTATGGCCATCTTCACGATGTTGGATCTTCCTATCCAGGAGCATGGAATATCTTTCCATTTTCTGAAATCCTCTATAATCTCTTTTCTTAGGGTGTTATAATTTTCTGTGAAAAGATCTTTGACTTCCTTGGTTAAGTGAATCCCAAGGTATTTCATTTTCTGTGGTGCTATTGTGAAAGATATTGTTTCTATTGTTTCCCTTTCAGTGTGTTTTCTATCTGTGTAGAGGAATGCTATTGACTTTTCCATATTGATTTTGTATCCTGCTATGCTACTGAATTTCCCTATCAGTTCTACTAGTTTCTTGGTGGAATTTTTGGGGTCTTCCAAGTAAAGTATCATGTCGTCTGCAAATAGTGATCATTTAACTTCTTCTTTTCCTATTCGTATTCCCTTTATTTCTCCCTCTTTTCTAATGGCTCTTGCTAAGGATGCCAACACTATATTGAATAGGAGGGGGGATAGAGGACATCCTTGTCTTGTACCTGATTTAAGAGTAAAAGATTTCAGTTTTTCCCCATTTAGGATTATATGAGCTTTTGGGTTGTCATAGATGGCTTTTATCAAGTGAAGATAGAGTCCATCTATTCCAATTTTCTGTAGGACCTTGAACATGAATGAGTGTTGCACTTTGTCAAAGGCTTTCTCTGCATCAATTGAGATGATCATGTGGTTTTTAGATTTCAGTCTATTAATATAGTGTATTACATTTATAGATTTTCGAATATTGAACCATCCTTGCATCCCTGGGATGAATCCCACGTGGTCACGGTGTATGATCTTGATGATTTGCTGTATTCTATTTGCCAGAATTTGGTTGAATATTTTTGCATCAATGTTCATGAGGGAGATTGGCCTGTATTTCTCCTTTTTGGTTGTGTTTTTCCCTGGTTTTGGAATGGGTATTATACTTGCCTCCAGAAATGATTTTGGGAGGACTTTTTCCTTTTCAACTTCGTGGAAGAGTTTGTGGAGTGTGGGGATTATATCTTCTATAAATTTCTTGTAGAATTCAGCTGTGAATCCATCAGGCCCTGGACTTTTCTTTGGCGGTAGGCTTTTTATTACGTATCGTGTTTCGTTGGCTGTTATCGACTTATTGAGAGTTGTAATATCTTCTTGATTCAGTTTTGGTAATTTATACCTTTCGAGGAATCTGTCCATTACTTCTGTGTCTTCTATTCTGTGAGCGTAAAGATTCTCGAAGTAACTATTGGTAATCTTCTGAATTTCCACTGGGTTTGTGATGATTTCACCCTTTTCATTCCTTACCTCCTGTACTTGAATTTTCTTTTGCCTCTTTTTGATGAGGTCGGCAAGAGGCTTATCAACTTTATTTACTTTTTCCAAGAACCAACTTTTTGATTTGTGTATTCTTTGAATTGTTTTTTTCATCTCAATTGTGTTAATTTCTGCTCTAATCTTTATGATTTCTTCCGGTGTTTGCACTCTGGGTTTCATTTGCTCTTCTTTTTCTAGTTGTTGGAGGTGCAACATTAAGGTGCTAATTTGTTCCCTTTCTGTTTTCCTAATGTGTGAGTTCATAGCTATTATTTTCCCTCTAAGAATTGCTTTCATCGCATCCCATAAATTCCGGTAAGTTGTACTTGAATTTTCATTGAATAGTCGATATTGTTCAATTTCTTGTTTAATTTCTTCTGTGACCCATTGATTGCTGAGTAGGGTGTTGTTTAGTTTCCATGAATTTAGCGGGTTTTTCTGGTTTCTTTTGTCATTTATTTCCAATTTCATTGCATTGTGGTCAGATAGTATGCATGGGATAATTTCTGTTTTCTTGCATATACTTAGGCATGACTTCTGGACTAGTATGTGGTCTATTTTGGAAAATGACCCGTGTGCAGCTGAAAAAAATGTGTATTCAGCTGTGGTTGGGTGGAACACTCTGTATATGTCCACCAGGTCCATTTGTTCTAAGCTCTGGTTCGGTTGTGCTACTTCCTTGCTAATTTTTTGTCTGGTTGATCTATCTTTTTGAGATAAGGGACTGTTAAGATCTGCTGTTAAGATTGTGTTCTTAGACATTAAGTTTCTCATGTCCCTTAAGATTTGTCTTACATAAGTGGGTGCTCCTGTGTTTGGTGCATAGATATTTATGAGTGTTACTTTTTGCTCTTGAATTTTTCCCCTGACCAATATATAGTGGCCTTCTTTGTGCCGTTTGATCATTCTTGGTTTGAAGTTGAGACTGTCTGAGAACAGAATTGCTACTCATGCTTTTTTCTGAGGTGCTGGGGCATGTAGTATAGGTTTCCATCCTTTGACTTTGAGCCTACGAATTTCCTTTTGTGTTAAGTGTGTTTCTTGTATACAGCATATTGTTGGATTTTGTTTCCTAATCCACTGTGCCAGTCTATTTCTCTTAATTGGAGAATTGAGTCCGTTTACATTTATGGTTATAATTGAAATGTGCTGACTTATGTTTGTCATGATATTTATCTGGTGTTGTTTACTCCTTTGTAACCTGTGTTTAATTGTCTGTCCTCTTTAGTGGGTTGCTTCCATTCTCTTTCATGGAGTTCTGGTCATTGTGGTCTCTCTCTGGAACCTCTTTCAGCATCCTGTGAAGGAATGGCTTTGTCATCATGAAATTCTTTATTTGTTCTTTGTCGTGGAAGTATTTCACTTCTCCATCAAACTTGAAAAAAAGTTTTGCAGGGTATAATAGTCTGCGCTATAATTTGTTTTAGTATAGGATTTGAAGAACTCTGCTCCATGCTCTCCTTGCCTTCATTGTTTATGTAGAGAAATCGGCTGTAATTCTGATGGGTTTTCCTTTGAATATGAGCTCCTTCTTCTCTCTAGCAGCTTTCAGTATATTATTTTTGTGTTCGATTTCTGCGATCTTAACTATTATATGTCTCAGTGTGTTTCTACTTGGCTTGAAGTTATTTGGTGTTCTGTATGCTTCAGTGACCTGAATGTTGGATTGTTTCCTCATATTTGGGAGGTTTTCTGCAATTATTTCTCCCCAAATTCTTTTTATGTCATTTGTATTCACTCCTTCATTCTCGTTGATACCAATTATTCTCACATTGTTCATCCTGGCGTCATCCTGCAGGTGATTGATTATTTTTTCCTACATTCCCTTTGCCACCTTTTCACTAGCTGCTCTGGCATCTTCAAGATCTGGAACTCTGTCTTCGCTTTCATTCAGATGGTTTTGTAGACTCGTGCTTCATATTTTTAGTTCTTCTCTATCTCTTTGACTGTGTTTCATGTGTTCTATTTCTTTTCTGTATTGCTCATTCAATGAATCCATCATATTTCTGATCTCCTCAATGTTTTTATCCATGTCTTCTTTAGAGGTAGTTATTAATTCTTTTTTGCTGTGCTTCTTCCAAGTTGGATTTCCTCTGTATATTTCTGGACTTGTTTCGGTATTTCAGATCGTATGACTTCAAAAAGTTCTTTTTTGATTTCAGAACTTATTTCTGCTTTGAGTTCCTCATGATCTTTCTGCTGTTGCTTCTTTGCTTCAGATGTTGTTAATTCATATATATCAGCTGAAATAGTGCTCTCTGCACTTGTTCTGGGTGAGCATAGTTTTTCCACCCAATGTTTCTGTAATTCATTCTTTATTTCAGATTCTATGTATTCAAATATTTCTTTTTTAAATTGGGGAATTACTTCTCATTTTATTTCCTCTATAGCTTTCTGCTGTTGTTCCTGTGCTGCTGTATGTGGTAGTTCATTCATTGCGGCTGAGCTAGTGTCCTCTGCCCTTCCTGATGGACTCGAGGTCTGGGATTGCATTTTTCCCCTTCTCTTTGTCATTTTCTATAGCACTGACCTTTGACCTTTGGTGTAGAGCTTTGGTGCAGCTATAACCTTAGCTTGTTATGAGATTCGGGTGTCAGTCTATTCAGTTTGAGATTATCCAGGTATCCCTATCCTGGGTCTAGCTGTTGTGTTCAGTTCCTTTTTTGCTGCAGCTCCTTTGGTTCTCCTCTGTTGGTTCCCAGGGTCAGCCCTCCTGTGTCAGGCAGGTCATTACCCAAATAGGCAGGCCTGGGCTTTTGTGGGTCTTCTGGGCTCACAAAAGGATAGTGGATGATCTTATTCACTGAGTATTCTGTACTGGGTCAGCCAGCCTGTGCTGGGTCTGGGTCTACGGGCCGTAACCCGAGAAGGCTGGGAAAGGTCCCTCTGGTGAAGTGGGCCTGGAGCCCTCACTCACAGGCCAGGCTATGCTGGGTTTCTTTCCGTAGCGTGGGATGAGGATTGCTGAGAAATGTCCCTCCTGCATGGCAGCCTTGGAGTTCTCACTCCAGGCAGAACTGCACTGGGTCTGGGGCTGTGGGGTGGAACCGGTAATCACCTGGAAATGTTTCTCTGGCACAGTGTGCCTGGAGCTGTCACCGGGCCACGGTGAGTTGGGGGGCAGGGAATCCCTGGGAAATGTCTCTCGGGCACAGCGGGCCTGGAGTTCTGCACTCACTGAACTTTGATGCCCAGAGAATCGGGGATATTCCCACTCGATCAGCAGGCTTTACATCAGGGGATCCGGGAAGGTGCTGGTGAGTGGGTCCTGAGGTTTCAGGCCAGTCACTGGCTTGGAGGGGTTGGGGACAGTGATCCGCGTAGCGTGCGTGGGAAGAAGCCAATGCCTCTCCCTCAGACTCACCACATTCTCACTGATCTGGAAAGCCTGGTGAGTCATGCAAATTCGTTCTCGTTGGGAGAGCTTGGCGCGGGATCCAGGAGGCCGCTGGAGTCAGCCACTGTCTCAGGCTCGTCTCTGGCTGAGCGGCGTGGGTGGGATCGAGTAGACTGCTGGCATTGGTCTTGCTGTCTCGGGAGGTCTCTCCGTCTGGGCGGGCACAGGCGGGATGGAGGAGGATGGCGCAGTCGGCCGCGCTGTCTCGGGAGGTCTCTGGGGCTGGGCGAGCGCGGGCGGGATGGAGGAAGATCTGCAAAGCTTTATAGTGATGACATACATATTGACATTCTTGGCCAGACTTTTTTTCCATTCTCCCTGGATTTTGTTGGCACAGACTTGGAGCTTGGGATCTAACATATTACCACTAAGAGGAAGTGGCATGCATATTAGAAATATGTACTGAATCTTAATAGCATTAATTTATTATGTAGAATGTTCAGTCATATTAATGTAGCTTCGCTCCTGCATGCCCATGCTCATAATTAAGGAATGGATATTTCTTTTCCCTCCTATCTGGGCTTCTCTGATAAGTTGCTATGCAGTTGGTATTCAGTGCAAATTGGAGTTTGCTGCCCTCTGATATGCATACTTGCACTAATCAGCAGATTACTTGTGTGGTGTCGATCCACCTCTAAACCCATGCTGTCTCATTTAGAATAAATAATAGACTTTGCTTTGAATACCAAGTGAAACTCATAGAATAGAGCACGAAGAATATGGTTTTCGTGTGAAAAAAGAATATTGGCTAGACACTATAGAATCAGGAAAATGAACACTATCTATTTGGGTGTATCTGGACATCCCCTGAAAACCTCACACTGGTGTAGATGGGGCTTCTTTGGAGGTGGGTTACTAGCGGAAGTGATTATTGGTGTGGTGCAATGCTGAGGTTAAGACTGCTGGGATAAAAAAGGGTGATTGCTGAGTCAGCCCACCAGTTGGATTGGCACAGATATCTTAGGAGACTGGATACAATACAAGGGACAGAAAGAGGTTGGTCTCTCCCTTGCCTGGCTGCTTTTTCTGACTTCTATGATGAACAAAGTGACGAGTTCCGCTTCCAGTTCCTGGTCCAGCCTTCCACTTGGAAGGCTTTCAGTCCAGCTGTCTGAAAGTCTTCCAAGTGGGATTTTTGGCATTGGCTTAGACAGCAATCTGTGGAGATCGCACAGTGGCTGGGAAGCTATAAATTCTCAAAGTGGCCAAGGTAAAAAGCAAAGCCCCAGCTGGAGTGCAGATAACAGCTGAGAAACTCTTACAAGGAGCCAAAGAAAGAGAACTTGAGCTTTTCTTGCCTCCACTTCAGCAGAAGATCACAGATGAAGAAGAATCAAATGATTACAAGCTAAGAAAAAGGAATACTTTTGAAGCTAACATAAGAAAAAACAGCACTGTGATTAGGAACTGGATAAAGCATGCACAATGGGAAGAAAGTTTGAAGGAGATTCAAAGGGCTTGATCAATATATTAGCATGTTTTAGATGTAGACTAGAAATATCATATTCTGGCTGAAATATGCAGAAATGGAAATGAATAACTGGCAAGTCAACCATGCCCAAAACATCATAATGACACACCATAACGACTCTTCTGTGAGTCAGCCAGTCCTGGTATAAGTATGCAAATGTGGAGGAGATGCTGGGCAACATGCCTGGCGCCCTGCAAGTGGAAGGAGTGGCAGCCCAAGGAGCAGCCCTGGCACTTGTACATCAACTTGGAGCTGAGGTACAAGGAGGTGGAGCAGGCTTGCACCGTCGGCGAGTGTTTCGCCCTTGTGCTCACCGACGTGAAGAACTGGGATCAAGTATGCCCGCTTTGAAGAGAAACAGCTTGCTTTGCCCCTGCCTGGAAAGTGTATGAGTGAGCAGTGATGTTCTTTGGAGATGAACATATGGATGCACACCTTTATGTTGCCTTTACTACATTTGAAGAAAGTCAGAAAGAACTTGAGAGGGTGTGTATCATCTATCAGTATGCCCCGGATAGAGTTTCGAAACACGTGGCCCTAAAATGCTTTTAAAATTACACCATCTTTGAGAAGAAGTTTGGCGATAGGTGGGGCATTGAAAATATTATTGTGAGCAAGTGGAGATTCCAGTAGGAGGAGGAAGTGAAGGATAATCCACACAGTTCTGATGTGTGGTTCTATTACTGGAGCCCAGTGGAAAGTGACACCTAAGCCAAGACTGGATGGAGCAATTGCCAATGTTGCGCCTGTCGTGGAGAAGCAGCACTGGAAACGGTGCATCTAGCTGCAGATCTACTACAAGCTCTATGAGGAACTGGCAGCGAAGGAGCCTGAAAAGGCAAGACAGATCTATTGGGCCACTTTGGAACTGGTTTCACACAAAAAGTTCACATTTGCCAAACTGTGGTTATGTTATATTCAGTTTGAAATAATATATAAACATTTACCATTGCCAGATGAGCTTTGGGAACTAGGCTAATGTCCAAAGAACAAGTTATTAAAAGGATACATATTGTTGGAGTTGCAGCTCTGAGAATTCAACAGATGCTGTAAGCTTTATGAAAAGTTTCTAGAATTTGGGCCTGAAAATTGTACCTCCTGGATTAAATTTGCAGAACTGGAGATAATCTTCAGTGACACTAACAGAACATGGGCCATCTATGAATTGGCCATCAGCCAGCCACACCTAGACATGCCAGAGGTGCTCTGGAAGGCATATGTTGATTTTGAGATTGAGCAGGAAGAAATGGAAAGAATACAAAATCTTCACCAGTACCTGCTTCAGTGGACACAATATGTCAAGGTAATGGACCAGCTATGCACAATTTGAATTGTCCTCAGGGAAAGAAGGAAGTGTTGCTTAATGTAGGCAAATTTATGAAGAAGCTAATAAAGTCATGTAGAACTGTGAAGATGAGGAAGAGAAGCTCGAGCTGCTGGAATCATGGCGAAGTTTTGAAGATGAATTTGGAACTGCATCAATGAGACAGTGGACAAACTCATGCCTGAGGGAGTCAAGAAGAGAAGAAAGGTCTGGGATGATGCAGGCTGGAAACAATACTTTGACTACATCTTTCTTGAGGACACTGCCAAGCAGCCAAACCTTAAGCTGCTGGCCAGGGCCACGTTCTGGAAAAAACAGCGGCAGGAAAAGGAGGCAACTGAGCTGGATCCAGATAAGGACGCTGATGAGAGTGAATCTGGGTCTTTCTCATGTTGATAAATGTTTTGTTATTTTCATAAATTAATAGTTTGCAGCACTTTTGACTCCTAGAAGTTTTAATTTTTAATTATTTTTTAAGAAAAAAGTATAATTTTTATTAATTTGTTTCATCAATATTATACCATAAGTGCTTGGAAATTACTGACATTAGTTTATAGTTTCATGAGTTTTTATTATAAGTGTTGGTTTTAAAAAATATTCAAGTAATTTACCTAATGATTGAAGTTTTGGCAAATATTTCTGTCAAAGTATACAAAAGAAAATATTGAAACTTTTGTTTTTATCATTCAAACTCATTTTAACTAGTTCCATATGGAAGGGAAATGCACAATAGTGCTTCTGGATCCTGATTTTAGTGTGAAGGTTTTCAGCTTTTGTCCATTTAGTATGATGTTGGCCATTGGCTTGTGATAAGTGGTTATTTCAGTTACTTTTCTTTCATTGCTGGGACAAAATATCCAACAAATATCCTCAAAATTAAGGAAGAAAAGGTTTATGTAGTTCACAGTTAGTGAAGATTTTGGTTAGTATTGGGCTGACTCCAGGCAGAATGGCTGGAAGTTTTTATATTCACTAGTAAGAACTGCTTGAAATCTCTGACACTTTTGAATTCTTTTAAAAATGTTCTTGGTCTCACTGGGGGGTGGGCAGACTCCAAGGACTCCGTGCCCCGCCATGAGAAATGCAATCAAGGCAAAGCTCACCATCTTGTAGATAGGTCCCCAGACTTCCCAATTATTTTAAAGAAAGTTTTCAGGTTACATTCTTTTCAGGTGTAGTTTTCTCTTGATTATGTGCTTTTTAGAGATGCCTTATTCATTCATTTGAAATCTCTGAGTTGGCTGCCTTCACTGGCAGGCGGACTACAGATTAGTGCCAACACTGCACACGGCGACTGTGTATCCTGCCTTTGTCTCCTCATTCAAAATGAGCCAGTGCTGTGACAGCACATCTTGAAGATCAGAAAAGAAATGTACGTGGTGTATCACAAATGCTTGTTGGTCTCTGTTTCTAAGTATGTTCATTCTTCATAGAACTGAGTGCAGTTAGACTAATTGTTAACCTAAATATCCTTACCTCTTAATAGTGTTAGTTTTAGAAGGGACTTTTACAAACAGTAGTTGGATAGTAATTTGCAATGACTCTATTTCTGAAAAATGTTTTTCTTTGTTTATGAAGAGTATTTTCCAGTTTACATTACTATCATCAGTACTCAAACCATTGGGCTTTGTAATAGCTTGCTTAAAGAAAAATATGGCTTTTAGAAATTTCTTTAAAAATGTGCTGGAAAAGTAATGTCCCATCTTCAAACAAATTTGGTTAACTCCTAAAAAAATCATGAGCTGTTAACCTTCTGCTGTGGGCCACTCTGCCAGCCCATTGCAGACTGAAATCTTCTACAAACTGTGAGCTAACAAAACTTTTCCTGCTTTAAGTTTGGATGTTAGGTATTTTGTCTCAGCAGCAAGAGAAAAATAACTAAGACACTACCACACTGCTATGGGATCACTATGAATAACATTTTGCATGAAGTTTATGGAAACTGAAACACAGAATAGATATTAATATAATGTAGTTTCTATGGCCTGGACTAATGAAGCCCCTAATAAAAGAGCTACATATCCCTTTCAAGAATTTGAGTTGAAGTTACATTTCTAGATCTTCCTTCAGTTATAAAGCATCACAGAATTTATTTATTTGTTTCTTGTATTTGGTATAGGGTCTCACTACTCAGCTCAGACTTATAGTGATTCTCCTGTTTTTAGCCTCCCCACCTGGGATTACAGGTGTGTGCCACCACTCCCAGTCTATGTGGTAGGTTCAGCGAGCCCATGGGCAGGGCTGATGCAGCATGTGATGTAGGGGGTGAAACCCTAGTCACTGTCTTGCCTAAGCAGGTGTTTATTCCACTGAGTTATCTCGCTGGCCCTAGAATGTTTTTAAGAAAGACTGGTGACTTTAGTAGTACAATATTAATTCCTTAATCATGATAAAGGACTGTTGCCAAAGAAAAATCAACAAAACTCACTACAAATAACACCAAGAGAAAATATTTATTAAGTATCATTGAACTTTTGGTGAAACCTGGAATGAGCTGGAGAGATTTAAACAATTAGATTCAATTAGATGCCTCTGCTCTATACATATTAATCAGAGCAGCCATTACATAGTGAGTCAAACCAATAAAGTATAAACTTATTTCTTAAGTAATCTTCATCATGGTGTTTAAGGATATTATCACTTTCATTGTGATTCATAAAGGAAATTGTTTTCTTGAAAAATGAGAAAACCAAGACTCCTATATTCCCAAGTCAGATAATAACTGTTAAGCCTTTGTTTTTTGCTCCATACCAAGCAGGCACTGTCATAAGAGTAAGTTAAGAATAGTGCTCGGCAAACAGAGAAATTTGCTGCAAGATTCTGAATCATGCAATGTTTTTATTCCAATCAATACTTGCATGATACACCTTGATGATAAATAATAGAACCATGCTTTCAAAATTTTTTTAATGTCTCTGCTGCTGAGTATTCAGTAAATATTCTCTAATAAAACAATTTATCAAAAAGTAGATTGTTCAACATAAGTGATAGCAGATGCTGAGTTCACCTTGCAGACACCTGTGAAAATTACGTATGTACTAACAGATGTCAAACTTCATCCCTAAGAACCAATTTTTTTTTAATCTCTTAGGAATAAAATTCACATTCACTAATGCACACATATAGTAAGTCACAATTGTGTATCAACAGTGCTTATCCTTTGTGCGTTCAACTTCTAAGGAGTCACCCTCGGCACTGTGGTTTAAACAGCCAGTATCACTAATTTATTGGTAGACTTATGCTGCTTTCTATAAATTTTAATGCACAAGGGTCACAATAAAGAAAGATAGGTAGAGATTCCTAAGAAACCCATTTAGAACCACTTTGCCTTTATATTTTTGGATAATCTTGTCTGCTGACTTTGAATAGCAAAAGAGAAACATTTAGCCAGGCATGGTGGTACATGCTGTAAACCCTCCAATCTGGGAGTATGAGGCAAGAAGACTGTACTCAGACTGGGGAACAGAGTGACTTAGAGAGACTCTGCCTTAAAACAACAAAAATAGGACTGGGACTGGAGCTCAGTGCAAAGACCTTGCATTCAGTCCCTAGCTGCCATAGTGAAGGGGGTGAATGTGCTGCATTTATTCAGATCAAAGCAGGAAGCTTTGTCAAAATTATCATTGGTAGTGTAACACCATTGCATCTTGGCTGTATTAGTTTGTGCTTGCTGCATAACAAATTATCACACACTTAACTTCTCAAAACAATGAGGATTTATAAGATCTATTTTTCATATCAGAAGCAGTGGGGCAAAGCAGAGATACCTGCTCAGAGTTTCACAGGTGTTGGCAGAGTTGAATACTTTCATAGCTGCAAGTGAAAAACCTATTCCAAGTTTATGCCTATAGCAAGAATTCAGTTCTCTGTGCCTGATAAACTGAGTTCCCCCATTGTCTGTCAGTGTTAGGCTGTGCTCAGCTTCTACAGGCTGCTTCTATATGGCTCTCTTTACATCGGTCCAAAAATCCCATTGCAATCATTTCTCATGCTTGGAGTCCATCCCTCACTATTCAGGGAAAGTGCTCCCTTTTCAAAGGCTTATGTATTTTCTCTAGTTCTATTAGGTCTGTTAATGGTATGTTGATTGGGATTGTTTTGCCAATTGCATTACTGGGATTGCATTAACAATTAACATTAACAAAATTGTATAACAATTTGGGAAGTATGGTGATTTTCAGTATATTTGTTCTTCCTATCCATGAGCAAGGATTATCTTTCCATTTTTTGATATCTTCTTTGATTTCCTCTTTCAGAGAACTGTAATTTTCAGTGTATAGATGTTTTACATTCTTTGTCAGATGGATTCCTAAGTATTTCATTTCATGGATGCTACTGTGACAAGATTGCTTTCCCTTATTCCTTTTTCATTGACTTTGTTGTTTGTGTATAGGAATATTATTGATTCTTGAGTGTTGATTTTATATCTGAATATAGTATTGAATTTTGTTATTAAATATGTGAATATTTTGATATAGTTTAGGTTCTTCTGTGTAGAGTATCTGTAAGTAAAATAACAAAACATTATTTTGCAAATAACAAAACATTATCTTCTTCTCTTACCCTTTTTCCTTTTTTTTTTCTTGTCTAATTTCTTTGGCTAATATTTCCACAACTACATCAACAAAGAGTATGGATAGTGGATATTCTTGTGCCTGACATTAGAGTGAAAGCCTTCTGATTTTGACCATTTGGTATGAGGCTGGCCATTGGTTGGTCATACATGACTCTCATCAGATGAAGGTGAAGACCATTAATCCAAATTTTCTGTCGCTTTTTTTTTCTTGAATGGATGTTAGACTTTGTCAAATGCTTTATCTGCATCTATTGATGTGGTCATGTGATCTTTGTCTTTGGCTCTATTTATATAGAATATTGTATTTATTGATTTGTATAAGTTGAACCATTCCTGCATGCCTCGAATGATTCCTGGTTGGTCACGGTGTATAATCTGAATGATTTGCTGCATTCTGTTTGTTTGTCTCTTATTGAAGTATTTCTCTATGTTCTTTAAGGAGGTTGGTTCATGATCCTCTTGTTTTGGTTGGATCCATCTGTGATTTTGGTATCAGGATAATGTTTGCAAGAATAGATCTGGAAGTATTGCTTCCTTTTCAATTTCATTAAAAAGTTTCAGTATTAATGTCATTAGATAGTCTCTAAATTTCTTATGGAATTCAACAGTGAATTCATCAGAACCTGGGCTTTTCTTTCTTGTTAAGTTTTTAATTACATTTTCAATTTCATTGACTTATGTACAGTTATTTAGATTTTTATATCTTTTTCATTTAGTTTTGGAAATTCATATGTATCTAGGATTCTTTCCATTACTTCTGGAACCAGAAAGACTTAGAATAGCAAAAACAATACTCAGCAACAAAATCCTCTAATATATATGGGCACCATGACCCAAAGAAAAGGTATGTTGTCAAAAGCAACAGATGCCTAGTACAAAAATTGTCCAAGTTCTATAGGGCTCAGGAAAGATTTTAATCTAGAGAAAGTTGCCACAAACATTTTCCTTGGTGATAAGCTCCTGCTTTTTATTTTTAAATATCCTGAGTTTTAAATTTAAATATCCAATATACACATACATTTAAAATTGAATGAATAGTACAAATCAGGCAGCCTTTTGGGTTTTAAATATTCACATTGATGCCCTTTTTAAAAGGATAAATGCTTTGGCCTGTATTCTAAAATGATATTTATAATCCAAGTGTGAACAGTTTTTGCCTGCTACTGCTTATGAAGTAAGGAAGACAGTTTATTTATATCCATTTCTCAAGATTCAAGCAACATCTTTAAGTACAGAAAATTAGTTTAGAATCTTTGGCACATACTCAAAGCAACAGAATATATTCTAATTAGATCTCCAAACACTGTTACCTTGATTACTAGATATACTAATTATCTTGTCCATCATTAATCTTATAATTATAAGGGAGAATACTGTTATTTTCAAATGATCTGGACTAAATTCTGCCCTTGAGTTCAGGGGCTCTAATTGAATCCCAGCCCAGTAGGTATTTACATTATTCTTGTACACATAGTAATTAGCTCCACTTCTTATCTTTAAAACTTTAAAATTGAAAGAATTTACAATCACGCAAAAGGTTCAAATTACCTAATCCTACCACTTTAGTATGGCAATTTAAGTTAAAATTCATAAATGATATATAAGAAATTATGTTCAGTCTTTGATTAATTAAATCAGCTTAATTTTAATCAGTAGATATTATGTGTAGATTTTCCTAATGTCTGTCATTATTTGCGCAAACTACTTTACACTGTTGATTGAGAAGATAATGATTTTTGTTTTTTATATGGGTTTTATAGAAATATACCTAACTCTATTATGCAGTTGGTTTGTGTTTGGAATATGCAATACATGCTTTCACTTTCCATAGGTACAGATTCTTTAATATTTTATATGTGTCTTCAGGTTAGGAGCTGTGTGTTTCTTGTAGTCTTTGTAGTCCTTTGGAATGTAATTCACATTGTCAATGCCGTATGTATCTTTCACTTCTTCATAGAGTAGGCGTGGAGGCTGTGCATGTAGAAAACAGTTGTTATCACTACATACTTCAACTTTAAATCCCTTAATTACCTCCTCTGCTCTTATTGCTTCTGGCCCATTAGCTCTTCCTTGAGTACACTAGAAAGTATCCCACTCTCAGAACCCTTTCTTGTTCAAGTGGGCTTGCTTCTTCCTCAGCTTAACTTATGTTGAGCTAAAAATCTGATTTTCTGTAACTTCCACTCATTAGTCTAACAGACCTCACATGATTTCTATAAAAATGATGTCAGTTTCAATCCTCTCTCACTTATTGCTAATGAGAAGAAGTCATAGAAGTATTCGTATTAGATAGCAAATGTAATGTGGAGGAGCTCAGGCTGAGGGTTATGTGACTGGCCTCTGCTGCCTGTCCCCTGGGTGGTTTTCAGCAGATCCCCCTGGGCTTTTATAAGCTTCAGGTAAGTCACATAGAATTGAAAAATGGGAACAATTTAAGGATTTTGATTCCTATCAAAGTTTATTTTAACTCACTTTTAGGGTTGTACATTTTTCATATTAAAATTTCTACATCCTGTGTCTTTTTTGTTTTAAGAAATACATAAAGCTAAACAGTAACCATCACCTTTTAGATTTCATATCAAGACATTCTCTTGAGTGTCTCTGAAATTAATTCTCCCTGCCAACCTTAAGATTCTGGAAGCCATTTATTTGATTTCTATCTTTGTAGTTTGTTACCTTTGATTGTCACATATATGAATTATACAGTATATAGCCTTTTAAAATATTTGGCTCTTTCAGTTCACTTAATGCTTTGGAGATTCATCCTTGTTGTGTGTGTGCCTATAAATTGTTGGGGTTTTTTGCTAAGTAGTATTCTCTTGGATAAATGTGTCACAGTGCATTTGTTTACTCACTAGTTGATGTAGCTTTGAATGTTTTCTAGCTTGAGCTTTCATTTCTTTTGTGGAAATGTTATCATTTCTCTTGGAAAGACATCTAGAAATTACACTGGTGGGGCACGTGGAAGAGTAGAATGTATCTGATTCCATTATTTCCTGCCAGGTTTCGAACCTCTCTTTCCCTTTTCTGTCTTTTCCTCTGGACAATAATGAGTAGAGAGGGTATGGGGTAGAGCACAGACCCGAGGGAAATGATGAAGAAGCTCCGTGCCTGTTAGGTCTTCCCTTAGTAACATAGAACTTGTGATTACCTGTCACAATTGTGGGCAAGATTAAAATTACATGATTCACAAATATATTGATGTGGGCTTGAGTCCTTTTCTCTCCATTTTTTAGTCCTTGTATTGTAGATAATTTATTTATTGTCAATAAGCTTTTGTTCCTTCACATGTGAGATTGTGATGGTAGTGCATTCGTATCAAAAAATGTTGCAAGAAATACAGACTCATATACAAGAAACAGTCATACCTTACTGGACAAGAAATGCAGCACCACAAAAAGCCATAGCTTACATTTCTTGAACACTGCGTAGTGGGTTTATATCCATCACACTATGAGGCTTCTTCAATGATGCTATCAGAAAGAGGCAGTTTCTCCACTGGAGATGTTTGCTTTGAGTCAGAGATTTGTGTCTCATATTTGTTTTTTGTTTTATATGATTTAAATTTTTTATTTTTATTTTCTCTTTACACAATGCTACCTACAGCAATGTTGCTGTACTAAGAGGGAGATGCCTAATGTATGACTGTACCTAATGTATCATTCAATGAAAAAATTACTGTCTTTGGAAAAAGTAAACAGAAGCATAACCCTATTAACAAGTATATCCTTAATGTGTGTGTGTGTGTGTGTGTATGTGTGTATTTAGGTATATTTCTAGCCATAATATGAATTCAACTCAATTCATGTGTATCAGAATTCCTTAAGTGCTGTGAGGTGTTAAAAGAAGTGTTTCTAAAAAGCAAAAACTGGGGCCAGCAAAATAGTTCAATGGACTGAGCACCTGCTTAGGCAAGTGCAGGGGCTGGGGTTTGATCCCTGGCACCATATGCCATGTAGGCCTTGTCCCCATGCACTGAGCCACCTACCGAGACCTGGTGGTGGTGTGTGTCTGTAATCCTAGTTCTGGGGAGACTGAAAGCAGGAGGATCACTATGAGTTTGAGCTGTGTAGTGAGACTTTATGCGCATGCACACACACACACACACACACACACACACACACACACACTATAAAGCAAAAAAGGAAGTGAAAGAGAAAAAATGAGGGGGATGAATTGGGGAGATAGCTAGTTGGTCTAAGTGCCTGCCTGGCAAGCACAAGGATCTCCAGTACCATATGTTGTGCCAGTTTCAGAACCCTGGGCACACCATACTGGCCACCAAAGCTGGGCATGGAGGTGGTGCATGCCTGTAATCCCAGCCCTGGGAAGGCTGAAATAGGAGGATCACTACGAGTCTAAGCTGTCTAGAAAGACTCTGTACCAAATGAATGAATGAATGAATAAATAAATGATTAAATTTTTTATTTTATTATATTTTATTTTTTGGCAGAACTGGGGATTGAACTCAGGCCCTTGCACTTGCCAGGGAAGCGCTCATTCTACTGAGCCATTTCCCTGGCGCCTACAATTTTTATTTTTAAAAAATAAGGAGAAAGGAAGATAGTGAAGGAGAAGGAAGAGAGGAATGAAAGAAAACATAAAATATACAAACATTAGCTGTAACTCTCCCAGAGTGATCAGATCGATGGGAAATTTTCTTAGCTTTTTTTATGTCATTCTTATCTGATTTTTCCCCCACATTTTCTGAATTAACCAGTTTTTCTTTTATAAAAGAGAAAGGGGCAGTAGACATGGAAGAAATAATTGGTATTCAATTTTCAGGGTGACTACTCTCTATTGCTGATATTATTAGAAGATTCAATCTTTCAACAAAACTTTCTTTGCCAACTTTCAGCTAACCAACTAGGGATAACCATTTGACTACAAAACAACAAAATCTATGTGTAGGTGATTTTAGCAAAGTTTTTGCCCTTTGATATAGATAGATTCACCAGCCATACATCTTTATGTCTTTGCATTATAACAGCTTTCTTGAAATATAATTAACATACTGTATAATCTATTCATCTGAAGTGTACAGATCAACAGTCTTAGTGTATCACTGAGCCATCCACCCCCAGCACCCTATCACCCCAGATGCCAGATTCATCAGTGCCCATTCACCACACTCTTTCAGTGTTAAAGAACCACTAGTCTACTTTCCATCTTTACATTTGGGCATTGCACATACTTGAAATCACATAATCAAAAATAAATTTGTGTGATAAGTACTATGGTATTTACATAGTTTCAAACTATGTTCTTATAAAACACAATTTTTAAAAATGTTTATTAATTAAATGGAAAAAGCAGTAATTGTGGGTGGGAAAACCTAAGACATACTTCTTCAAACGAATGAGCAAAGTGAACATTATGAATTACAGGACAAATTGGCATCATGTGCTACTGGATTTATTACACTGAGAATATAACATCTTTTGTAGCATATTTCTGGCCAAAATTATATATGCTGAATCTAATCATCAGATAATATCAGGCAAACCCACCTTGAGGCACACGCTATACAATAATCTATAAAATATTCAAGAAATTAAAAAATTTGGAAAACAGGAAAAATTTGGAAAAACTAAAGGAAACTGTTACGGTTTGTGGCTAGTTGTCCCCCCAGAGCCTCATGTAGTCATGGGATGGGGACTTGTAGAGTTTGTGATTAACTCGATCCGCATCGATTATGTGTGATCCAAGGCTGGGATTATGAGTTTTAGTACTGGTGGGATTATGGGTGTGAGTAGTTCCCCCAGCCTGGGGCAGAGAGCCTGAGTGTAATATAACAGACAGAGAGAGACTTTCTTTACCAATTGCTCTTGGTTGTCATTGTTGCTGTTCGGCCACCATAACTGCTGCTCTCTGCCATGCGCCCCTCTGCCTTAGAGCCAGCCGAGTATGGACTGAAACCTCCAGTAACTGTGAGCTAAATAAGCCTTTCCCTCCTTAATTTTGGGTGTTGGGTATTTGTCCCAGCAATGAGAGAAGAGTCACTAGACAGAAACTAAATACTATAACAATGTAATGTATGAACTGAGATTTTCTTTTGCTGTAAATGACATTAGCAGGAAAACTGTTAAAACTAGGTGAACTGTATGGCCTGATAGTACTGACTAATTGCTTATTTCCTGACATAATTGTATTGTAGCTATGTAGCAGAATTATATGGCTTTTAGGACACATCTACGCAATATTTTAATATGCACATGTATAAAATA
Source organism: Ctenomys sociabilis (assembly GCA_004027165.1). Taxonomy (NCBI): domain Eukaryota; kingdom Metazoa; phylum Chordata; class Mammalia; order Rodentia; family Ctenomyidae; genus Ctenomys; species Ctenomys sociabilis. The sequence goes on along the minus strand of PVKA01005599.1, from coordinate 61,996 downwards.
TATGTACTTTATATATATAATATATATATATGCACATATTATAAAACAGATACATAGAACATTCTTATATATTTGGGTATAGAATATATATACATTATGTGTGTATATAACATGTAATATATATATATATACACATACAGTATAAATGCAATATGCATTATGTTAAAGGCTTATAACAGGGAAGAAAGTCTAAATAAAAGATATATGGAATTCTATTTCTAGATCTTATTCTTGCAGATATTTCTGTAAGCCTTCATTTATGTAAAAATGGAAAAAGTAAAAATCATTTTTTAATTCAGAGCCCTAAAACATTAAAATACATGTATTATTAATTAATATAACAATTTTGAATAATGTTACAACAATTTTCCATCTTTACTATCATCATTGAAGCAGTATTTTATTTATTGCTTAATATATTCTATAATACATTCATTATTTCCTTTTATTCCATACTTTTCAGTGATAGGTATTGACACTGGGTCAAAAATCTATGGGTTTTTTTTCAAAAAACTCTGGACACTATTTTCAAAAATCTATCAATTTTAGCACCAAAGAGGCAAATGAATTGCTTAGTTGTTAAATAATCTTAATGAAATGTCAACAGCAGAAAAATATTCTCAATCCTCAGTGCAGTCTTCAGGTAATGAAACATTGATTTTTTTGAAAACCTCTAAGCCATTTTGCTTACTGTACAGGAAATAAATGAAAAATAGTTATTTGTTTCCAAAGGCACAATCCATTTTTAGATAATTTAATATTTAAAATTATTTATAATATTTCTGGCTTCATTAGCTTCTTATTTAGTTTGCATTATTACATTTTGGAATAAATTTTGGTGAGTTCATTCTCAAAGCATGTTTTAAAGCTAGGACAGTGACTTCAATTAATCATTAGAAAAACTATGCTTGTGGGAGAGCATTTATATTTTAATCACAAAATGTGCTATGAATTTAATAAATATGATATAAGAATATGTTGGCTTAACATTTAGCTTTATTTCTTCATTTAGTTGAATGCTGGAATAGTTGAAATTACTTTGATAATAGGGTCAAAGGTTTATAATATTCATGAAAATTGTTCAAACTCCAAGGTCTCTGCTAATCCAACTTTAATTCTTTACCTTTGATCTAAGCATTAAACCAAGTGAAATAAAAATTATCTATTATTTAGAAGTCAGAAAAACAGTAGCTATCCATTGACTGCAAATTTTTGTGAAGTGCCCGAGGAGCATCCTCTGGAACAGAGATGGCACAGAGATTCTATGTTGGAGTTACGGTTACATAAAATGGGATGTTTTGAAGTGGTAAGCAACCTCTGACAATTGCTATTTAAAAGTAGGTTTTTTCCAGAAAACTCAATAAGTGTTGCCCACTTTTATTGAACTGGTTGGTCTATTTTTGTGTCCAGTTAGAATATATTTTCTTGGTGTTTGAGGATGATAGTGTGGCAACATAGGAAAGAACGAGTTTTAACCTCATTTTGCACTCCAGGAGAAGTCCTGCGTGCCATTTTTAGTGTACTGCTCCTTGTTTTTAGCTTTTTAAAAGTTTACCTAGTACAGGGCCTACAGGATCTCACTATCATATCGGAAGAGTAGCAATCATCCTGTTTTCAGCCTCCTAAGAGCTGGGGTTGCAGATGTGTGCCACCATACTCGGTCTCAATCCCTGCCTCAGCACGTTCTGGAGATGGGGCCTGCATGGCACACCTGGGATCAAACCTGGGGATCGAACCCTGTTCACTGAACTTGCACCTAGGCAGGTGCTAGTGCTTTAATCTGCTGACCTATCTGGTCTACCCTGTTTTGAGCTTTTTGTATCAGTTAACTTTCATGGAAGAAATTATTTCAAAATTGAGGGCCTCTAAAATGACATTCATTTAGTATTCATGCTTGTTGTAGATCTCTAGAGCTTAACTGTTTGCTTGAGCTCAGCTTTAGCCTGCATGGTCTGAGCCCACAGTTTCTTTGAGGCTAAGCTGGGGTAAGTCTATTCTTTGCGGCTGCCTCTTGTCCTCATTCCTGACTTGGGTTATGGTAGTGGCAAGTGCACAAAGACCCTACTGGTGAATGCAATTCTACTCACCTCATGTTGGCTGGCACTGGTTTCTGGTGAAGCCCGAGGCCAAGGAGCATAAATGCCAAATCCTATGACAATATCTATGGGTTGGGGCTGGGGAGGTAGCTCAGTGGTCTAAGCACCAGCCTGGAAAGCACAAGCACCATGGTTTGATCCACAGCACTACATGCCCTGCCAGTCCCAGAACCCTGGGCGTGCCTTACCAACTACCAAAAATAGGCATGGTGGCACATGCCTGCCTGCAATCCCAGTGCAGGGAGGCTGGGACAAGAGGATCACTCTGAGTCCAAGCTGCATGGTAAGACCCTCTACCAAATAAATAAATACATAAACAAACATTTTTAAAAAATACATATGGATTTGGACAGTAATGAAGAACTAGGGTCCATAATGTGGCCTATGGTAATATCAGGCTCTTAATATTTTAAGAAGCAGTTCTTTTCCACGTATTATTCCAGGTTAGCACTTTATTATGATAAAAATAATGTTGACTTTGAAATTTCTTAAATATTTTACCTTAAGAAGATGACTTGCTTTTATGGAATTATTAATTTTTAAACAATGTGGCATCTGATTATTCATTACCATGTGATGCTTATTTAATAGGCAACTTTTTGAGAGATTTCATTTCAACATTTCTAGAATAAGGAATCCTTTAATTTGAGGCAAAGAGCATGAAGAAGTAATGAATTGGCAGGAAACAACTAGCTGTGTACAATAGAAGAAGGGGTCTAAGGTAGCTCTGTATTCTTCCAGGCAGAATACACCTATTCTGTTTTGCTGATAAGGACTGTTATCTCTGATTTTCATATTCAAATATACTGCAAAATAAAAAGGTTTTAAGTTTATTATCTTGTTGCTTTTTCTGCTTGATGAAATGTTTTAAATGCCTGAGACATCTTTCCATTCTAATAAATACATCTGCATTATTTTTGTTGCTGAATTTTTATGCTTCAGATGCTTGAATATGAGCTGAGTGCTTGGGAACTTGTTATAAACACCTAAAGAGGCTTCACTGTGACAGCACCTAAGGCATCTCAGCGGCGGTGCTAATGTGCTGCAATGACAAACAACATCCATTCCAAGCAGTTGTGACACTACAGGCTCCCAGGCTCTGCCTGGGTGCTGCTCACACTCTATCTGCCAAGTCTACATCACAGTTATAATTATTCAACAGATTTATCTCATTCTGACAGAAGTATTTATCACTTTTTCTCTTGGACAAGTCTGATTTAAGCACATATAGTTGTTCTTTAGCAACCTCACGGTATATGTTTTTAGCATCCCACATTAGATACCAAAATTCACTGGTGCTTAAGTCCCTTATATTACCAAAACTTATATTACCAAAGGTTACATTTACAAATGCAACCTTTGTGCACTCTAATAATCTCCAGGTTACCTAAGACACCTGACTAATGCAAATGCTATAGCAATACTTTTTTATGGTACCAGGAATTGCACTCAGGACCCTGTGCTTGCCAGGCAAGCACTTATACTACTGAGCTATCTCCCTGGACCCTAGCAATAATTGTTATACTATTTTATTTAGGGAATAATGATAAGAAAAATATTTATGCATAATGCACGATTTTTTTGGGAGTTTCAAGTCATAGTTGTTTGAATCCATTGTTGTAGACATCCCCCCCCCCCAGATATGGAGGACCAATGGAGTATTGTACTGTATTGTAAATCAGGATTCTTGGGACCTGAGGCATGCTCTTTACTTTTCCAATATCTATGGGACCTTTGGCAAGGCAGTTTTCAATTCAACTATGTAAAGAATGTGTAGATAAATGATTTCCAGTTCTGATATTATCCGTCAAATCTCAGAAACTTAGTGCTTCAAGTATTTGGAAAAAAAACATGAAAAATATTTCTTATAAGAAAAACAAAAAAAAAGTTCTCTAGTTTTTTAATTAGAATTTAAGCCATCCTTAGTGACTGACAACAAAGGGAAATTTTAAACTGACCCTGGAATCATTTTATATCGCTTGACAGTGGATATGACACTCTTTGTTTATGCATGTGATGCTAGGGCTGATCAGTCCAGCATGCAGCATAAATGTTGCTTCCACTGAACTCTGGAGCACACAATTTTCTCAGGCTCTGATGTGAATGCCCTTTGAGTTGTGAAGTACAGAGACTGGCCAGTTGTACATGCTGGCATTGATGCGTCTAGTAGGGTAGGATGGTGGAAAGCTATGCTGGCTTCCTAGGCATGTAACATGCTTTACTGAATTTAGAAGGGCCCCATACTTAATTTCATGCTCTACTGATACCATCTTAAAATTATTAGTAATTTTAAACAATGGGCTTTATCTTTTTGTCTTGGAACAGATAGAAAAAATGATGTAGTTGGTCTAGGTTGGAAGTGAGAGTGGTTTAAAAATGATAATGACAAATATTTAAAGAGGAAGAAATAAATATTTTGCAACTTCTGATATCCAATACACAATTTGTACAGAACAGAATTAATTTGAAAGCCAAGATTTGAGATAATAATTTTTCCTTTCCTTTAGTATATCAAGAACAAGTCAGCAGCACTCAGATTATACACATCTATATGACACACACCTGTAATCCCAGAATTTGAGAGGCTAAGGCAAGAGTTAGAAGTTAACCTGAGTTATGTGATGAGCTCAAGCCAGACTGAACTGCATATCAAAACCCTGTCTGAAAAAGACAAAAACAAAACAAACAAGCAAAAACAATTAAACAACAAAAAAAGGAAAGATAGCATTACTAGCTCTAGTAGTTTGTGATCGAAAGTAAATTTCTATGCTGGAATGATTCATGTTCTCATGAGCAATGTCTGTCATATTTTTAAAGAGAAATTAACCATTATTACAATATCTAAGTCATTTCATTTAGTAGCCAAATAGCCTGTCTCTCATATTTTGAGCTCAAAGGGAAAAAGAGAAAGAGGGAGAGAGGAAGAGAGAGAGAATGAAAGAGAACGAATGAATACAGAGAGGATAAAACTAAACAAGTTACTGCCCCTGCCCTATATCTGTGGCAACATGCCATGCTTCATGGGCCTGATGAAGATTTCTCAGTCCGTATACTACTGGCATTGATACCTTTGGGCAGATAATTCTTTGTTGTGCATGTATGTATCTTCCACATTGTAGGTATTTAGCAGCATTCCTAACTCCTACCTACTAGATGCTGGTGGCATAACTTCTCCTCATTTGTGATAACTAAAATTGTCTCAGGCATTACCAAATAATGTATTCCGGGGTAGGAAGATAAAGTGAACCCAGTTAAGAATCACTGGGTTGGATTAAGCTCAAGGTATCCTGGCAGTACAACTCCAGAGCTAAAGTCTGCAATAAGGACAGACGTCCTCTTGATTATTTCTATAGGCTGACATATTGTTATTGTACTTAAACTGTGAAAGAAGTAAACGTTTAGGACCACTTATCTTGATATGTCAATTTTTTAGGTTAGGGAATGCCTAAAAGATTAGGACCATGTGTCTACATGTGTCAGAGTGGGTCACAGAGGCATGGCTATGGTCTCTCACCTCTTACACTTTGGCACTATTCTTGTTCCTCTATTTTCCTTGGCCATCACAAAATAAGAAGCTTTGATCCTCCGTGTTCTCCTACCATGATATTCTTGTACTAGAGTCAGCTAACTTTTAACTCCACAATGGGAGCTAAATGATGCATTTTTTCTTTTAAATTGTGGTTTGGGGTATTGTGTTCAGCAATAAGAAAGCTGACTAATACAGAAAGTTGATACTGAAGAAGTAGGGAAGTTGCTGGGCCTATACCTAGCCAAAGGGTTTTGAAGTCTTTAGAAATGGTTGGGAAGGCTTGGAGATACAGGATGGGGATACAGGATGGGGAAGCCTTTAAGTTGTGAGTACAGCCTGATGGCTGGTTCTTGTCAAAACTCGGAAGATTAATGCAGATAATAATGCATGAAAAGGAGGTTTCAGTTGAGGACAAGGGCACCACTGATGTGCTAACTTGAGGTTAGCATTGTTTTGTAGAAAATTTGGCTACATTTTGCCCCTATCATGAAACCTTGCAGAAGACTGTGATTGAGGGCAGTCAACTACTTAATCTGGTAGAATAAATTTCAAGCTAGCTGCAAATTTAGGCTGTGGCATAAGTAACACTGGCTGATTTTAGCGATATCTTTAATGAAAATTGGGGTTAAAAAAAAGGGCAGAAAAAATGAAAAACATATTTTGACCTAGAAATAATCATGTGGAAGGTTGGGGGCCAATATTGTGTGGCTGCTAAAAAAATTAACACCACTAAAAAGAAAGCAAATACTTTGTAGTACAGGTACAAGAAAGACAATTTGACGTATCTCAGAAAAGTCAAAACCCTTACAATTGTTGGCTTAAGGTTACAATAGTAGAATAATTTGAGAAGAGGTTTAAGATACCTGTTTGGGAAGGGCCCCATAAGGAACCAGTACCTCACTTCATTGTGCTCAGCCATTTGGGCTTTCACAAGTCATGACAGTATTGGTCCAAGGGAGTACAAGCCCTCCTCAAGCAGGTAGACAACCTCTGTGTCATCCATGTGATGCAGCTTTTATTGGCACACCAAATGTAATAATTTTAGGATAAGAGAGGATTCCATCAAAATTTTAAAATATTTTTGTAAAGACAGATTCTTGGGGTCCATTCTCTAGAAGATCTGATTGAGTATATCCAGACTAAGACTCAGGGACCTATACTTTTTAGAAACACTCCAAGGCAAGTATCTTTGATGCTAATGTTTTCAGATCATCTTGAGAAACAATAATTTATACTGCTATTGATTCTAAAGTCTAAATTACAAATACCTTAATGAGTCTTTTATCTTCCAGGTGCATATTTTTAAGTAGCTATTTAGTATTTGAATATCCTATTATATACTGGAAATCTAAAGGAAAAGTTCCACTACTTAATTAACCCATAAACAGAACTTTCTTCCTTGTTTATATAAACTCTTAAATGAAAATAACAATTACAAGTCAATCTGAGAAGTAGATATTATCTTCTCTACTTTATCATCCAATGAATTAGCCATTCTTTTTCATTTCCCTTCAGAATAGCCCATAAATTTGTCTCTAAGCTTTTAGTTATATGTGTTTATTTTTTTTTCTTGAGAAACCAGTACTTTACCTGGGTAGCCCTACACCCAGAGTATCTCTTTCATTTATTTATTTATTTACTTATTTATTTATTTATATTTATTTTATTGAAGTACAAATAGCAATGAGACAGTTTCAAGACAAATTAACAGGACAGATTCCATAAATTAATACAATGCACTACAATAACAAATCCAAAAATAATGTTTTGGAATCATACAAGGTGCATAAATGATATTATACTTACAAACATTGTTATAGCAGATATCTCTTATCAGTGAATTAAGAGAGTGTAGCTGTTTACTTGTCTTATTTTTTATACCTGAATTATATCACAGATTCAATAATTAAGACTTTCTACCTTGTTATCTTCCTAGTGGTTGTCCATAGTACTAGAAGCTGACATAACATCTTGTCCAACCACTATTAGTGCAAATCTTGCCTCTCATAGAATTACGTAGAAACATGGCATATTTATCCTAACTGTACTGTTTGTACACACACATCATCATTCTTCCTTTGTATACCCCTTTTTTTTTTTTATCTAGACCTGTCAAAGATAGGCACTCCATTGTCATTAAAGCAATTTAGGTGCCTGAACTCAGCGACACAATCCAACACAGACCAGCATTCCACAATAATAGTGAGTTATATGAAAAGTTGTTGACGGTAGCCATTTACAGATCAACTTATTATTATGGCCCCACGTTGTATACCTCATTTTTATACTTTTCTGCTGGATGGTTAAGACCAAGATAGATCAAGCCCTATATAACCAAAGGTGTAGCTTTTGTTTCTGTTGAGGTCAGTGAAGTCCCCTCAGGGTTTATCTTGTAATCCTGTGCTTTACTCTGTAGATCCTTTGTATGTATCATCCATGTGGATGAGTCATGGCCAATGCTTGACCAGTTTGCTCTCTGTGAGAGCCAGAGAGAAAGTTTTCTCTCCATGTGACCCTCCCCAGGTACTCTACAGATCATTGATCTCCTTGTTCTGTAGCTCCATAATCTCCTTGATCAGAAAACTTGGGGCACAGCTGAATTTCATGATGTTACAGTACAAGTTTATCTATGTCCTCAGTCTTCACTGACCTTGAAAGGCTATGGCCAAAATGTTGGTGGGCCTTGCAATTATTCTATTTCTCTAATTTTGATTTGTGAGCTTAGGTTGTTAACCATCCAGAAGAAAAGCTGATTAGTACCCTGAAGCATATGCTGTTCATTTTGCCCTATCTGATTCAATTGTTTTTAGTTGTTGTTGTGCATTTCTATTTGTATTTCTTCTTTGATTTTTTATACTAGGGAGAGAATAAGATATTTGCACATGTGTGTCTCGTTTATTTCACTTAGGAGTATATGTTCAAGTGGCATCCACTTCAACATAAATGCTTCAAGTTTATCATTCTTAATAGTTGAGTAATACTCCATTATATAGAAATGCCACATCTTTTTCAATCATTCCTCATGTGATGGACATCTTGGTTGTTTCCAAGATTTTGCTATCACAAATTGTGCTGCTATAAACATAGGTACACATATATCTCTATATCCACTGGCATTGTCCCTTGTGTGATGGAAAGTGGGACAAATGACATCATATTTGTTTCTTATTTTATGAAAAATAAAATAAAACTTCATGATCAAGTAATAATTCTTTTCTTCATTCTCCTTTATAATTTCATTAGGTGCATGACTGATGGGGGTGTACTGGTGGCTGCAGGAAGTGTTGGGGATGAACTGCTGATGCAGACAAGACCCAAAGATTTGAAAAACAAAGCAGTTTTGGAAAAGCATGCAGAAGCAGACCACGGCAAACTTGTAAACTAATTATCTGACAACTAAGACTGCTGAACTAAAAGGAATCTGGGCAAGTCAAAATTCTCAGCTTTAGTGTTTCTCTTGCTTTGAGGCACTGGAATTTCACAGACCAAATCTTGCTTTCAAGATTTCCACCTATTTTCTCTTCCAAGAGATTTACTGTTTCTGTTTTGATGTTTAGATCTTCAATACATTTTGACTTTAGTTTAGTGCATGGTGATAGACCTGGGTCTAGTTTTAGTTTCTGGAATGTGGAAAGCCAATTTTTTCAGAACATTTGTTAAAGTGACATTATCCAGTGAACATGTTTGACCCCTTTGTCAAAGATAAGATGGCTGAGTGTGTTTGTAGTTGTATCTTCATCTTCTAATCTTCTCTGTTGATCCTCAGGTCTGTTTCTTTGCCAGTACCATGCTGAGTTTATCACACTAGCTGTGTAGTATAATTTCAAGTCAGGGATTGTAATGCCTCCTGCCTTGCTATTGCTGTCCAGGATTGGCCTTGTTATTCTAGGTCTTTTCTGGTTCTAAAGGAATATTTTCTCTAGATCCCTGTGAGGTATATTGATGGTATTTGATAGGGATTGCGTTAGATCTGTACAACAATTTTGGGATATGGCTATCTTCAGGAAGTTGGTTCTTCCTATCCAGGAGCAAGGAATATCTTTCTGTTTTTTGAAATCCTCTTCAACCTCTTTCTTTACAGGATTGCAAATTTTACTGTGTAGCTCTTTTACTTCCTTTGTTAGATTAATTCCTAAGTATTTCATGCTATTGTGAAGGGTATTTTTTCTCTAATTTCTCTCTCAGTATGTTTGCTGTCCTTGTAGAGGAATGCTGTTGATTTTGGGGTACTGACTTTGTAATTTGCTATGCTATTGTATTTGATTCTAGGAGCATTTTGGTGGAGTTTTTTGGGTCTTCCAAGTAGAGTGTCATCATCTGCAAATAATGATAGTTTAACTTCTTCTTTACCTAATCTTATTCCTTTATTTTCTCTCTCTTGTCTGATGGCTCCAGCTCATGATTCCAGAACTATGTTGAATAGGAGTGGTGATAGAGTAAATCCTTGTTTTGTACCTGATTTGAGAGTAAAAGGCTTCCATTTTTCCTTGATTTAGAATTATTTTGGTGGTTGGATGGTCATAAATGATTGTTATCAGATTTAAGTATAGGCCATCTATTCTAATTTTATGCAGGGATTTGAACATGAGTGAATGTTCAACTTTTTTGGCAGCCTTTTCTGCATCAGTTGAGATGATCATGTCTTTTTTTTACTTTGGCTCTGTTGATATAGTGTATTGCATTTATAGGTTTGCACGTGTTGAACCATCCTTGCATCTCTGGAATGAATTGTACCTTGTCATGCTATATAATATTCTTAATGATTTGCTGTATTCTATTTGCTAGGATTTTACTGAGGATTCTTGCATCAGTGTTCATGAGGGAGACTGGCCTGTAGTTCTCTTTTTTGGCTGGATCTTTCTCTGGTTTTGGTGTCAGTATAATACTTGCCTCCAGGAATGATTTTGGAAGTTTTGCTTCCTTTTCACTTTCATTGAAGAGCTTGAGGAATACTGGGATTAAATTTTCTATAAATCTCTTATAGAATTCAGCTATGAATTCCTCAGAATTTGGGCTTTTCTTTGTCGGTAACTTTTTTGTTACATGGTCAATTTCATTGGCTGATATTGATTATTCAGAGTTTTCATGTCTCCTTGATTCAGTTTTGGTACTTTGTGCTTTGATCCTGTGAGAGTAAAGATTTTCAAAGTAGGTATTGATGATCTCCTGAATTTCCACAGTATCTAGTAATTTCACCATTTTCATTCCTTATTGCTTGAATTTGAGGGGATTTTGTTGTTGTTGTTGTTTCCTCTTTTGACGAGTTAGCTAGGTGTTTGCCAATTTTACTTGATCTTTAAAGAAAGAGTTTTATGGTTCATTAATTCTTCGTGTTGCTTTCTTTGTCTCAATTGCATTAATTTCTGCTCTAATCTTTATAATTTCCTTCCCTCTTTGGGCTTTAGGTTTGGTTTGCTCTTCTTTGTCTAGAAGATTAACATGCAGCTTCAGGGTATTCACTTGTCTTCGTTCTGTTTTCCTAATGTGTGAATTTACCACTATGAATTTCCCTCTGAGAACTGTGTTCCTTGCATCCCAAAAATTCCAGTAAGTCATGCTTGAAATTTCATTTAATTGTAGATACTGTTTAATTTCATCTGTAACCCATTGATTGCTGAGGATGATGTTATCTAATTTCCATGTATTTATGGGGTTTTTTGCAATTTCTTTTGTTAATTTCCAGTTTGATTGCACTGTGTTTATATACATTGGATATTTTGTGTTTTCTTGCATATACTTAAGCATGATCTATGTACTATTACATGGTCTAGTTTAGAAAATGTCCCATGTGCAGCTGAAAATAATGTGTATTCAGATGTTGTTGGGTGGAACACTCTGTGTATGTCCAGCAAGTCCATTTTTACAAAGGTCTGATTGAATTATCCGAACTCTTGGATAACTTTTTGTCAGCTTGACCTAACTTTTTGAGATAAGTGGGTGTTAATGTCCTCTGTTAAGAATGTGTGGTTGGATATTAGATTTTTCATTTCCATTAAAATTTGTCTTATGTAGTTGGTTGCACCCATATTTGGTGTACACATGTTTATGACTGTTATCTCCTCCTTTTGAATTTGTTCCGAAACTAATATATAGTGACCTTCTTTATCTCATTTGATTATTGTTGGTTGGAAGTTCAGATTGCCTGTGAACAGAATAGCTACCTCTACTTTTTCTGAGGTTGTAGAGCGTGTAGTATTGTTTTACATCCTTTGACTTTCAGGCTATGATTGACAGAATAGATAAGAAACAAAATCAAAGAATGCTGTATACAAGAAAAACATTTAAACCTTAATTAAACACCATTAAGACACAGTATTTGCTTCATGGTTTTCTTGATTTAATGGCTTGTGAAGAGAAATCTGCCATTATTCTGATGGGTTTTCCTTTAAATGTGATCTATTTCTTTTCTCTAGTGTCTTTTAGTATGTTGTTCTTGTGCTGAATTTCTGGAACCTTGATTATTATATCCTTAGTTGTGATTTTAATTGTGTTGATATTATTTGAAGTTCTATATGCCTCAGTTACCTGAATATGAGTTTGTTTCCCTGTATTTGGGAAGTTTTCTGCTATTACTTCTGGCAATATATATATATATATATATATATATATATATATATATATATATATATATATTTATTTATTTATTTATTTATTTATATATATATATTTATTTATTTATTTATTTTTATTTTACAGAAGGGTCTTGTGGGTGTCCAGAGTCTCACTACTAGATGGGACTCATAGTGATCTGCCTGTTGATCACAGCCTCCCAAGAGCTGGGATTACAGGTGTGTGCAACCATGACCAGTCTCACTTGCCATCTCAGAGCACCTTGGGGGTGGGGCTCCCACAGCAGTCCCAGCGATCATACCTTGGCCCCTGCACCTATTTGCAGATGCTTTAATCTGCTAAGATACTTGGCTAGCTCTGCCCATATTCCTTTTGTATCATTTGGGTTTTTTGTATCATTTGGGTTGCCTCCTTCTTTCTCATTGATTCCTCTTAGTCTTATGTTGCTCATTTTGTTTGGTCTAGAAGCTGTTGAATTATTATTTCCTGGTCCTAGTTGGTTTTGAGTGATCTTTCCTTCCCTTTTCACTAGATGCAATGGTGTCTTCAAGGTCTGAAAGTCTATCTTTACTTTTATTCAGATGGTTTTACCAACTTTTAATTGAGGTTTTTTTTTTTTTTTTTTTTTCCAGAACTGGGGATTTGAACTCAGGCCCTTGTGTTTGCCAGGGAAGCATTTATTCCACTCAGCCATCTCCCTGGCCCTTTAATTGAGCTTTTAATTTTCTGAATATCTCTTTGAATCTGTTTCATTACTTCTATTACTTTTATATATTGTTCATTCAAAGTTTCCATTATTTTTCTATTTTTCTCTATTTAGTTCTGTATCTCCTTTAGAAGCTTTAGTAATTCTCTCATTATTATTATTATTTTTATCTTGGGAGACTACTTCTGATCTGATTTCCTCTATTCTCTTCTGCAGATATTTCTTTACTGCAGATGCTATTACTTCAGAGGTTTCAGGTGTGTGATTTCCATTGTCTTCTATGCTAGTGTCTCCTGTATTGTTCAGGTGGGCTCAGGGCCTGAGATTGCATTTTGATCCTTCTCTTTGTAATTTTCTATTTCACATAGAATTATTTATTTTGGGGACTAGGGAGATGACTCAGTGGAATAAGCACTTCCTTGGCAAGTACAAGGGCCTGAGTTCAATCCCTGGCTCCACCAAAACACAATTCTTTATTTTGATTTCTGTGATATTGTTTTTGTGAAAGTTTGATAGTAGTGGCAATATCCCTGTGAACAGAGCCTCTCTGTAAAGAGTTTGTTCTTCATGCTAAATTACCAGCCAATGGAGGAGTATCTCTCCTGTGTCAGAGATTCTTGTTTTGTGTGTGTCCCAAGATGTTGCCCTCTCTTCTGATCTAAAGTGGGATACTGGTTTCTGTTTGGCATTGTTCTTCATCCTTAAATATAGTGCTTTCTTGGGGATATTACCCAAAGGCTTCCCAATACTGTTACTCAAGGGAAAATATGTGGTTAAGGCAGATATGGTTTCCTACTTACAGTAATACAATTAGCAGTAGTAGATTTAGCAACTGAAAAACATTTGTAACTAATAGATTTGTATTTTATACCATAAGAGCAAACATTATGGCTATAGAGCTAAGCAGATATTAAATTGGGAATTTGCATTTTAATTAGTTCTCCTAAGTTCTACATGAACACCTCCCCTTGATATACCAGGAGTCTTTCAGGAAAACTAGTTCAGCCAAGTTACCTGTTGCCACCTGTCTCAAGAGGATGATGTTATAGGTCTGGTCCTGACTTGGGCTCCACTGAGCTTAGCACTATGCCTCAGCTCACCAAGTCAGTATCTACCAAACTCAAACATGATGAGCTGCACCTGGCTGCTCGGTATCTCTGATGGCAGAATCTGCCTGTCTTCAATTTAACCTGGATAATCATTAAGGTGGCCCTAGTGAACACAGTTGAATGAAAGAAAGAATAAGATTCTGTTGGCCCCCGCCCCCAAGACCTTCCAGTGAGCAATCAGCCTGAGACACCCCAGAATGTCCTGCTGGCAACTCCACGGAGCCACTGCCCCCAAGCCCACCATGTGAGTGAGAATTTTTTCGAATCTCCTGGCACCCGATCCACCCTCTCCCAGCCTGGTGAATGTGTGGGAGAGCTTCTACGCTCCCTAGTGATCCCTGAAACAGGGCCCTAACAGAGGGGAACCACAGGCTCACAGTTATACCAGAAGAGCTGTAGCAAAAATAAACTGAACACAACAGCTAGATGCAGGCCAGGCATAAATGGATAATCTCAAACTTAGTAGACTGGAACCCAAATCTCATTATGTGCTAGGGTCATAACTGCACCAAAGCTCTACACCAAAGGGCAGAGGTCAGTGCAATACAAAATGACAAAGACAAGGAACAAAATGCAATCTCAGGCATTGAGTCCACCAATAAGTACAGAGGACACTAGCTCAGCTGAAATCAATGAATTAACAGAGGTGGAAGAGAAGAAACAACAGCAGAAAGGTATAAAGGAACTCAGACCAGAATTAGCACCTGAAATAAAAAAAGAAATTTTTGAATACATAGCATCTGAAGTAATGAATCAAATCCAGAAACATATGGGGAAAATCCAATGGCCACACAGAACAAGAGAAGAGAACACTATTCCAGCTGAAATGTACAAATTAACAACATCGCAAGCAAAGAGACAACAGCAGAAAGGTAAAGAGGACCTCAAAGCAGAAATAATTTCTGAAATCAAAAAGAATTCATTGAAATCATAACATCTGAAGTAGAGAATCAATTCTGGAAATATATATAGGAAACCAATTTGGAAAAAACTCTACAGTAAAAGAATTAATAGCTAACTCAAAAGAAGACATTTTAAAAAAATAGAGATGAGAAATATGACAGATTCCTGGAATGACCAATACAGAAAAAAAAAATAGATCACATGAAGCAGGGTCAAAGAGATATAGAAGAAATGAAAACCTCAGTCACAAGTATACAAAAACCATTTGAGTGAAAGCAAAGACAGATCTTCAGATCTTGAAGACACTGGCACAGCTAGGGAAAAGGTGAGAAACAATCTCTTAAAAACAATGAGGATGCAAGAAAAAATAATTCATCCCCTGCAAGATAATGCCGACATGAACAACGTGAGAAGAATTGGCATCAAAGAGAATGAAGGAGTCAATACAAATGATATATAAAGAATATGGGCAGAAGTAATATCAGAAAACGTCCCAAATATGAAGAAACAATCCAACATTCAGGTAACCGAAGCATACAGAACACCAAATAACTTCAACCCAACTAAAAACACACCGAGACATATAATAGTCAAGATCCCAGAAATCCAACGCAAGAATAATATACTGAAAGCTGCTAGAAAGAAGAAGAAACAGATCACATTCACAGGAAAACCGATCAGAATTACAGCCAACTTCTCTACACAAACCATGAATGCAAGGAGAGCATGGAGCAGAGTTCTTCAAGTCAGGTATGAAAACAAATTGCAGCCCAGATTACTATACCCTGCAAAATGCTCTTTCAGGAAATACTTCCACAACAAAGAAAAACTAAAGAATTTCATGATGACAAAGCCATCCCTACACAGGCTACTGAAAGATGTTCTAGAGAGAGACCACAATGACCAGAACTCCAAAAGAGAGAATGGAAAGAACCAACTAAACAGGGCAAACAATTAAATACAGGATAAAAGGAGTAAACAACAGCAGGTAAATGTCATGATAATCATAAGTCAACACATTTCAAATATAACCATCAATGTAAATGGACTCAATTCACCTTTTAAGAGAAATAGACTGTCACAGTGGATTAGGAAACAAAAGCCAACAATGTGATGTATACAAGAAACACATTTAATTCAAAAAGACATTCATGGGTTCAAAGTCAAAGGATGGAAAATAATACTACAAGCCCCAACACCTCAGAAAAGAGCAGATGTAGCAATTCTGCTCTCAGATAGTCTCACCTTAAAACCAAGAATGATCAAATGACACAAAGAAGGCCACTATACATTGGTTAGGAGAAAAAATGAAGAGCAAGAAGTAACACTCATAAATATCAATGCACCAAACCTAGGAGCACCCAACTATATAAGACAAATCTTAATGGACATGAAAAATCTAATATCCAAGACCAAGATCTTAACAGGACACTTTAACATCCCCTTTTCTCAAAAAGATAGATCAACCAGACAAAACATTAGCAAAAAAGTATCAGAACTAAACCAGAGCTTGGAACAAATGGACCTGGTGGACATATGCAGAATCTTCCATCCACCACAGCTGAATACACATTGTTTTTCAGCTGCACATGGGTCATTTCCCAAAATAGACCACATACTAGTCCATTGGTAATGCTTAAATATCTGCAAGAAAACAGAAATTATCCCATGCATATTTTCTGATCACAGTGCAAAGAGACTGGAAACCAATGACAAATGAAACCAGAAAAATCTGCTAAATTCACAGAAGTTAAACAACACTCTACTCGGCAATCAATGCGTCACAGAAAATTAAATAAGAAATTCAACAATATCTACAATTAAATGAACATTCAACCAGAACTTATCAGAATTTACAGGATGCGACGAGAGCTGTTCTTAGAGGGAAAATCATAGCTATGAACTCACACATTAGGAAAACAGAATGGGAACAAATAAACACCCAACATTGGGAACAATGTTGCACCTCTGACATTTAGAAAAAGAAGTGCAATCCAAACCCAGAACCCAAAGATAGAAGGAAATCACAAAGATCAGAGCAGAAACTAATTCAGTTGAGATGAAGAAAACAATTCAAAGAATCCACAAATCAAAAAGTTGTTTTTTTGAAAAACTAAATACAGTTGATAAGCCACTAGCTAACCTCATCAAAAAGAGGAAAGAAAAAACTGAAATAGAAGCAATAAGGAATGAAAAGAGAGAAATCACCACAGACCCACTGGAAATTCAGAAGATCATAAATAGCTACTTCGAGAGTCTTTACACTCACAGAACAGAAGACACAGAAGAAATGGACATATTCATTGAAAGGTACAAATTACCAAAAATGAATCAAGGAGCTACAACAACCCTCATCAAGCCAATAACAGCCAACGAAATACGAAATGTAATAAAAAGCCTTCTGACAAAGAAAAGTCCAAGTCCTAATGTATTCACAGCTGAGTTCTACAAGAAATTTATAGAAGATATAGTCCCTACACTCCACAAACTCTTCAGTGAACTTGAAAAGGAAGCAGTTCTCCAAAAATCGTTTCTGGAGACAAGTATTATGCTGATTTGAAAACCTGGGAAGGACACAACCAAAAAAGAGAACTACAGGCCAATCTCCCTCATGAACATAGATGCAAAAATCCTCAATAAAATCCTAGCAAATAGAATACAGCAAATCAGCAAGAAGATCATACACTATGACCAGGTAAGATTCACCCTACCTGGAATGCAAAGATGGTTCAGTATTTGAAAATCTATAAATGCAATACATAGTTAATATATAATACTTAACAGTAATAGACTGAAGTCTAAAAACCACATGATCATTTCAATTAATGAAGAAAAAGATTTTGACGAATTCCAACACTCATCTATGTTCAAAACACTATAGAAAATGGCCTCTACCGCAATTTGCTGAAAGCCATGTATGACAAACCAATGGCTAATATCATTCTAAATGTGGAAAAACTGAAAGCTTTTACTTTTAATCAGGTACAAGACAAGGATATCCTCTATTATGCCTCCTATTCAATATAGTTTTGGAATCATTAGCAACAGCCATTAGAAAAGAGGGAGAAATAAAAGGAATAAGAATAGGTAAAGAACAAGTTAAATTAGCACTATTTGCATATGACATGATACTTTACTTGGAAGACCCCAAAAATTCCACCAAGAAACTACCAGAACTGATATGGAAATTGAGTAGCATAGCAGGATACAAAGTCAATACTCAAAAGTCAATAGCATTCCTGTACACAGATAACAAGTGAACTGAAAGGGAAACAATAGAAACAACACCTTTTACAATAGCACCATGGAAAATGAAATACCTTGGAATTCACTTAACCAAGAAAGTCAAAGATCTTTTCACAGAAAATTACAACACCCTAAGAAAAGAGATTATGGAGGATTTCAGAAAATGGAAAGATATTCCATGCTCCTGGATAGGAAGAACCAACATCATGAAGATGGCCATACTCCCAAAATTGCTGTACAGACTTAATGCAATCCCTATCAAACTGTCACCAACATACCTCACAGACCTAGAGAAATCATTCCTAAAATTTATTTTGAACCACAAACGACTTAGAATAGCAAAGGCATTCTTTGCCAATAAAGACAAGGCAGGAGGCATCACAATTCCTCACTTGAAATTATACTACAAAGCCACTGTGATAAAATCAACATGGTATTGGCAATGAAATAGACCTGAGGATCAATGGAATAGATTAGAAGACACAGAGGCATCTGCAAATACACTCAGCCATGTGATCTTCCACAAAGGAGCCAAAGAAGCTTACTGGAAGAAAGATAGCCTCTTTAACAAATGATGCTGGAAAACCTGGCTTTCTACATGCTGAAAACTAAAACTTGACCCAGCTCTATCACCATGCACTAAGCTAAAGTCAAAATGGATTAAAGATCTAAATATTGAAACAGAAACACTCAATTTCCTGGAAGACAAAGTAGGAGGAACTCTTGAAGACATAGGGGTAGGTAAAGTGTTCATGAACAAACATGGATGTGCACAGGAAACACTTGATAGAATCAACAACTGTGATCAACTCTTCTTGAGGAGCTTTGGCACATCAAAATAAATAGTCAACAAAGTGAAAAGACATCCCACAAATTTTGAAAACATTCTAACTAATAAGCAATCAGACAAATACCTGCTGTCTAGAATATATAGAGAACTACGATATAGCAGGGCCTTCACATTTAAAGGCCCCATTCAGAAATTGGCATCTGAGATGAATACACACTTCTCAGAGGATGAAATTAAAGAAGCAAATAAATATACGAAAAAGTGCTCAACACATCTAGGTATCTGTGAAATGCAGTTTAAAACAAGACTGAGATACCATCTCACTCTAGAAAGAATGGTTATCTTAAAGAAATCAACCCACAACAAATGTTGGAGAGGATGTGGGGAAAAGGGAACACTTCTCCACTGCTGGTGGAAATATAGACTGGTACAACCATTGTGGAGATCAGTGTGGAGACTCCTCACAAAAGTGCGACTGGAAATCCCATGGAAGCTGGCTATCTTCCTACTGGGAATTTTCCCAAAGGAACTGAAAACATCATATCATAGTGATATATGTGTCCCTATGTTTATAGCAGCACAATTTGTGAAAGCAACATGTTGGAAAGAACCAAGATGCCCATCACATGAGGAATGGTTGAAAAAGATATGGTATTTCTATGCAATGGAATATTACTCACCTATAAGGAATGATGAACTTGAAGCATTTATATTGAAACGATGCCACTTGGACATTTACTTATAAGTGAAATAAACCAGATACACATTTGCAAATATAGTATAGTCTCCCTAGTATAAGAAATCAAAGAAAAAATACAAATAGAAATGTATAACACCAACTAAAAATAGTTTATGCAGATATTAGGGCAAACTGAATGGCATATGTTGCAGGGTGCTAATCAGTTTCTCTTCTGGAAGGTTAACAACTTAAGTTCATAGATCAAAAATTGGAGAAATAGAAGGGCCACAAGGTTAGCCAACATTTTGCCCCTCGCCTTTTAAGATCATCGAAGACTCAGGACATAGAAGAACCTGTACTGTAACATCATGGAATCAGTTTTGCCCCAAATTTTCTGATCAAGGAGATTATGGAGCCACAGAGGATTGCAATTGATGATCTATAGCATGCCTGGGGAGATTCACATGGAGAGAAAACTTTCTCTCAGGCTCTCACAGACAGCAAACTGGTCAAGCATTGGCCGTGACACATCCATGTGGCTGACATGGACAAAGGATCTACAGAGTGAGGTACAGTGTTACAGAATAAACCGAGGGGACTTGACTAACCTCATCAGATTCAAAAGCTAAATTTTTTGTTATATATGTCTTGCTTTATCTCAGTCTTAACCATCCAGTAGAAAAGTATTAAAATGAGGTATATAGCATGGAGCCATAATAATAAGTTCAGCTGTAAATGGCTATAGTCAAGAACTTCTTTAGATAACCCACTACTGTTGTGGACTGCTGGACTGTGTTTGATTTCACTGAGTTCAGAAACCTATAATAATTGAATAACAATGGAATGCCCATCTTTAACAGGATTAAACAAACAAAAGGGGATACAAAGAACCATTCTGTGTTTGTATTAGCAGTACAATTAGGATAAATATGCAGTACTTTTGCATAATTCTATGAGAAGCAAGATTTGCACTAATAGTGTTTGGACAGGCTATTCTGTTAGCTTTTAGTACTGTGGACAACCACTAGGAAGATAATATGGTAGAAAGTATTAATTATTGAAACTATACTTTAATTCTTCTTTAAAAAATAAGAGAAGTATACAGCTATATTCTCTTAATTCATTGATTAGAGACATCAGCTCTAATAGTGTTTGTAAGTAGAATATCATGTATTCACCTTGTATGACAAAAAACTGCTATAGAAACGTTATGCAATGTATTAATTATTGATTCTGTCCTGTTAATTTGATTTGAAACTATCTCATTCCTATTTATTCTTCAATAAAATAAAATTAAATTAAAAAAGAATATGATTCTGTTTGTTTGTGTCTAGCAGCACTAGTTAGACTAGTAAATCAGTGTCTGGGCCACCAATGTAGCTTCACTTATGATTGTCATATGTGATTATTTTTATCTTTCTTAATAGACCTGCTGTTTCACCTCTGTAAGCCTTATAGAGGATTGATCAAGTGAAGCAATAACTCAGAAAATACACAGAGAAAAATGGTCTTTAATTCTCATTTTACTGTCCTTCGATTTTGATCATCTATAGAGATGATAGTCTCTTCTGCAAAAACCTGATGAATTCAGTGATAAAAAGGAAAGTTTTACAAGGTTGCCTGTGACTGTATTTAATGCTGTAATAATAATGGAACTTTACCATTTCAAAGAATAAAAAGATTACTTGTATATTGAAACTACAGTTAAAACTATGTGCAGAATTATATGGTCTCTTGATTAATTCATAAAGTGACTTTTATTGTAGTATTGAACCAGGTTTTTGAAAAGATTATCAGCTTAAGTGTCTATTATTTCTGTAATCTCCTGCCAAACTTGTAAGCTACAGAGAAACCACACAGTTAAACAATATTTTTTCAGAAGTTATAAAGCTGGCTTTTTCATTTTTTGGGAAATGTTATTAAAAGCTCATGTGTGTTGAAACTGTAGCTAATTTTTCTGGCAACACCTTCTTGTACAGGTGCCAACATTCTTCCAAATGGTGAGCTCAAGGTCTTCTGAGGGTTATCATGTGTTTTCATTGAACATATTTTGTTTGATATTCAGAAAGAATCTTATCACTGAAGAAAAAATGGAACGGGAGCTGAATAATTAACAGTAGGCTTTCTTATTTTCTCAGGGTTTTATCTAAAGAGGGTAGTTTCTCTTTTGGTTTGTTTGTATGGAATTTTACAGAAATAAAAGTATGAACATGAGAAGCAAAACATAGTATTCACTTATTATTGTCATTTACTAACCAAACTTATTTTACAAAGTAGCAATGATAACAGGATGGTAATCTGAGATATTAGAGCTAATGCCTACCCCCACCCCTTTAAAACTGCAAAGTCAGGGCCAGTGACATAACTCAGTGGACTAAGTGCCTGCTTTGGCAAGCACGGGACCAGGATTCGATCCCTTGCTTTACATGCCATGCTGGCCCTGCCCATGGGGCACGCTGAGTGGAGAACTCAGTCAGGCGTGCTGGCGCACTCCTGTAATCCCAGTGCTGGAGAGGGTGAAATGGGAGGATCACTATGAGTCTGAGCTCTGCAGTGAGATCCTGTACCAAACACATTAAAAATGAAAAATAAACCTAACAAATAAAACTGCAAAGTCAGACACACATTTATAGATTTATTTTGAGGAGACAAAGCAAAAAGAATGAAGATTTTAGGAGGGACACTGAAAGAAATTGCCTTCTAAGAAAAACACTTCATTTCTTGCAGAATGTTTATACCAATATAGAAAAATAGACTTTCCCTTTCAATAAGTAATTCCCTATATCAAGGCGTAGCAAAGGTTTTCTGTAGAGGAATAGAAAGTATATACGTTGCTCTCCATAAACCAGGCAATCTCTTTATTTTCCCTGTACAACTGCCATTGTAGAATGAAAGTAGTCACAGATAATATATAAATGAATAATGTGATTGTCTTCCAATAAAACTTTTTTTTTGGGACTCTATAATGTGAATTTCATTATTTTATGTGTCACAAAATATTATTCTTTTGATATTTCATTTTACAATTTAAAACTGTAGAAACCATTATTTATTCACTTTGTGTAAAAAAATCCTGGATATTGGACTTGACTATAGTCTATTGATCACTCCTTTAATTGTGTATTCTAATGTTGAGATTTTTTTTTCCATATTTTAGGGAAGGGTCTACAGAGTGTTCAGGGTCTCACTAGAACACACTCATAGTGATTCTCCTGTTTATAGCCTCCCAAGAGCTGGGATTACAGGCTTGCACCACCACGCCCTGTCTCGACTGCTGTCTCAGTGTACCCTGGAGGTGGGGCTCTCATGGCAGGCCTTGGGATCAAACCCCTGGCCCATATGCCTGCTTGCAGGTGCTTTAATCTGTTGAGCTATGAAGAGTGATAGCTCTTAACCTGATGTTTGAGAGTTTCCAAGCCTTATCTATGTTTCCATGCAGTATGTTTAAGCTTTATTTATAGTTCCATTTGTAACTGTTTAACTTATTAGAAATGTGTAGTGCAGTTTTTAACCTCCTCACCTCATTCCTCTTCTTTCTACTACAACCTCTTTTCCTAGGTAGATGATTATTATGCTTCACAGAACAAAAGGAATTTCAGTCTGATGAAGGAAAGCAGGAAATGACAGAGCCAAGAGAACTAATGGGGCAGAAAGGCAAGGGATGGAAGGAAAATTTGGAGGAGAAGCCCAAGAGAAAGCAGCTTCTCCTCTGGAGAGGATGCGTGGTGAGAGACAGGGCACTATACCCCTGAACTGTTCTTTGCCACCTTCCTTGTCCTCTCGCTGTTCCTCCTGCCTCGCTCTCAACTTATTCACCTCCTGTTTTCTGCTGCTTTCTCCCCCTTTCTTGACTGTGTTTCATTTCTTACTTCTTTCTGGCCTTTGTACTGGATGCCTTCATTCCTCTGTCTTCCATCCTCCTTTGCCTACTTCTCAACATTGTCATTGGGTCAATCTCTGTGTGGCTAGACAGGCTTCCACCTTCCTCTCCTTCTGAGGCTCCAGGTAGCTACCTCCCAGACATGGCACCTTGGCCCTTGTTGGTCTGACTGATCTCCAGATCAGCAACAGCACACCTGAGTCCTGAGTTCTGTGCACTGAGGAACTCAGTGGCAGTGCAGCCTTTCTCCCATGCTTTTGCAGAAAGAAATAGTTCCACTGGGCTTGCACATTTGCAGGGCAAATGACTACTCCAGCTTCATTATTTACCTTCTTAACCATGAAATTCCATCCTTTTCCTTCACACTTTATTGACTGCTAGAAAACGCGGACATCAACTCCTAGAACCAAGTTAGAGCTTTAATTTAACTACATTTTTTTAAAATAAGTAGAAGATAATGAGAAAGATTAAAAATAGCTTTCATTTTTGGCATTATTACTTCTCAAGTAACACATTCCCTACTAAGAACTTGATGTATACATTTGAGCAAGTAAAAATCAGAGCTCACTGTGAATGCTGCTGCTTATAAATCATCACTATAGCATATGAGTGTACGAGCTCACAGACGCTGGCTACGAACTTCAAGTCTGTCGTTTCTGGGTCTAAAGTTTGAGGACTTTAGTCAAGCTAGGTAGAATCTAACAGCTTTTCCATTTATAAGATGAAGATGACAATATGTACCTAGCAGGATTTTTATGAGCATCAACAATGCAGTTACTGGCTCGCAGGAATTACAATAACCATAATAGTTATTACATTTTTTCCTCACTGACATTTACTATCTACTGCTTTTCCAGGCTAAGTCCCATCACTTGTAAAATGAAGCCATTGCTAATTACCTCTGAGTGCTGTTGCAGAAATTAAATGACAAAATGCATCTAACATACCTAACACAGGACGTGCATAAAGATAATACATAATGAAGTCTAAGATAGTCCCGGGGTTAAAATTGCATTAGCCTTGTCAGGTTGTTATCTTATACTGAGCTTGTCTTCATCCACACCCATGGTGTTTCTTTTACATATCTTCGCCATCTTAAGCTTGGAAATCTTTATTAATGCCACTCAATGTAGGATTTTGCATTTATTACTGTTATCTTTCATCTAATAAATTTATATATCGCATCTTACTTAATTCTGCCTCCAACCTGGTAGTATTGTTCTTTGCTCAATCATCCTTTGAAAAATAAAATCCACACTTGCAAATCCACATGCTTACTGTTTTCTAAGGCAGCAGTAGTCACATGCTGGCAGATGTGCATGGCTCAACTGGATATTATTAGAGTTGAGCAGAATTGAGCCAAGGACATCTTGTGAGTGGCATTGACCTTTGAGAGTCATGAATCTCTGAAAAATCTACTCAAAGCAATTTACTTCTTTTCCATAAACACACACACACACACACACACACACACACACACACACACACATACTGTGTTTTTATTGCATCAGATATGACTTTCTTTTATAGGTGCAGAATGGAAAACATTTTCTAACAGTTTTTTCAATTTAAATTGCATTAAAACTAAAAATGTAAACCTTAATCATATGCAATTTTAAATTTCAATAAAAAGACATATATTTTTGGTTTGAATAAGAAGTAAATATTGTGGACTGAACTTATGTGACCCTGGGAAAATCACTTTTTGACAACCAGTTTTGAGTTTTCATTTTTGTTTCTACAAGTGCTGGGAACTCTAACTCACAAATGCTTGTAATAACAAACCACACAGAGTCGGACCCTACCCACTAGTAGTTTACTAGTTGAGACTGGGCTTCTCTCAAGAAGTAGAATGGTTTGGCTTTCAAAAGGAATATATACGATAACATTCTGTGCTCTCTAGTAGGGAAGGTGAACTTTCATAATGCCTGCGGGTCACCAGGGTAAGGATTATGAATCCACATTCACTTTCAGGCCATCTAAGAGAAGAAGTCCTCTGAAGAAATTCTCTGGTGTTTCCAGGTGTTTATAGATTTGGGCTCGAATACAAATTGACACAGAATTTTTACTTTTGATTTCACCTTACAGGATCTCTTCTTCCAGTGAAATGAAATCCTTTGCAGCTCTTGTCCCTAGTCTTTGTTTCATACAGTCCATTTGACAAAATGCCTTACAGTTTTACAACAATATCTGTAATGCTGACTGTAGGGTTTTAATGGAAAGGTTTGCACTATTCTTGTCACTAACTTTTTTGTCAGGTGATAGGTAAGCCTATTCAGAATGACATCCCCATGCCATTAACATTTATAAAGTGATTTTTTTTTTCTGTCAAATGCAGAGGGC
This sequence comes from Ctenomys sociabilis, assembly GCA_004027165.1. Taxonomy (NCBI): domain Eukaryota; kingdom Metazoa; phylum Chordata; class Mammalia; order Rodentia; family Ctenomyidae; genus Ctenomys; species Ctenomys sociabilis. The sequence goes on along the minus strand of PVKA01005599.1, from coordinate 36,145 downwards.
AATGAGTGAGCAAAAGGTGGAGACCATTATGGTTTGGATTTTAAACGTCCCCCCAAATTCATGCATTTAAGGCAGATTCTTGGGAGACACTGGAAACTTTATGGAGGGGAACCAGCTGGAAGGAGGTCATTGAAAGTGATAAACTTGAAGAGTGTATTTTTCTTGAGCTTCCTCTCTGTCCGTTTCCTGAATGCCAAGGGGTGAGCAGGTCCCTCTGTGGTATGCTGCCTCACTAACTGCAAAGAGTCAAAAGGGCCAAGTGACCAGGGACTAAACCTTTGAAACTGTGTGAAAATAAATTCTTCCTTTTAAATTATTCTCCTCAGGTACTTTTTCTAACTAACATAGAGATTTTGCTTGAAATTAGTAAAACATATATTCACCTCTTTCTTCTGCCTCATGTGAAAGAAGCTCATAGTCTGCTCTCACATCTCAGCAAAATCTCAAGGTAAAGTGATTTATGTCCTTAGCTATGAGATGCTAGCAGAATACCTAACAGTTAACCGGAGAGAGGGCTGGTCAGATAGCTTGGTAAACTAAAGTGCCTGCTTTGGCAGTGAGTGGCCAGGGTTTGATCCCTGGCATGTCATGCCAGTCCCACCCTCAGACAGCAATTGACACTGGGTGTGGTGGCTTGCACCTGTATTCCCAGCACTTGGGAGGCTGAAAACAGGAAAATGACAAGTCCAATCTACATAGGGAGACCCTGTAAATCCTGGTAGACTCTGTCCTAAATTCACAAAAAAAAAAAAAAAAAAAAGAAAAGAAAGAAAATCTGAAATAGGATAACTTTAAAGCACAGAGGTTTATTTAGTTTATAGTTTTGGGGATTTACAGTTCAAATAGCATAACAGCCTCTGAAAAGGACCTCATGGTAGATTATGGGGGTACATTTGTGAAGAAGGACATCTAACAAACAGGAAGACAGGCTGGATGGGATAAGCCTCTGCCTTGTATTAAACCTTCTTAAGAGAACTGAGCAGAATCTTATGAGGCAGATCTGACCGCAATGACCGCAGGTCTCCCATTGTTCCCTACCCTTCAAAGCTCCTGTGTCCTTACAGACCGTTTGGGAGCACATTTCACATCCAGACCATTCTACAGCCCTGTTAAAAACAGATCAACAAGAGAAAAGGGTAACATGGATTTAACCAATGTATTAGCTGACACAGGAGTCTTTAGAAATTTAAACTCAGATACAAGGAAAACTAAATTTTGTGTGTGTGAAGTCTAGTGAAATAAATGAATAATGTGGATAAACATGAGTGGGAAAGGGTGGTGTAACAATGAATTATAAACATGGGGACTCAGGCCTGTTTTTTCAGATTCTTTCCTGTCTCCCTGTGTAACAGGCTTACCCTGCAGAGTGAGAGATATGACAGCTGTTACCTGAGAATTTTCAGGATGGGAGGGAAGAGGTTATGGTGTCACCTTCCAAAATTTCACGTGCTTTAGAGGAAAAGAATTATACTTCCTTTGACTCTCTTTTGAGAGAAACAGGCAAGAGAGCCAGAGAGACCTTTCTGCTTTTGTGATTTCAGGCATTTTCAACCCCCTGAGAATGCCAGGGATCCTCAAGGACAAATATGCAGGACAAGGACACCTACTTCTTTTTACCTGCTTTTTTTTCACTGAAAGAATACAGTGTGAGTATCATTCACCTTTTCAGACCACAGTGATGCTCTCATCATTGTTATGTGTTTATCATAGCACTAAAAATATGAACTGAAAGCTTCAAATAACATCTAGTGGATACAACGAATACTATGCCATTATTAGTAATAAGTTGCTTTGAAATGTTTGCCTTAACCTTCATTATCACAAATTATCTCAGTTATTGGTTAAGCATGATAGATATAGGAAACTTGTTCAACAGTTTTCTTTTAATTTCTTCCAGTTAATGGCACTTGGCCATTATGATTTTTGGCTCAACCTTTATAGACAGTTTTGCTTTCATTCAATATTCACTTTTACTTATGATCTCAGTTTTCATTGTCACTATGTTTCCCTTTCAAATTCTTTCCCATAGGCCACACTAGTGTTTATATGGTTATTATTTCCATCTGGTTCTTAACATTACTGAGAGTCTCTATTGCAGAAATTTTCTCTTATTTTTTTTCCCTGCTTACTTAAGTGTATCATTACTTTTCTTTGAAGCATTCCAAAGAAAGAGCATTGACCAACTGTCTATTGTTCGCTTTTATAAGATAGTGTTTAAATCAATCTCCATTCTCAAGCTCAGAGATTTTCCTGAGAATAGCAATTGATGTATAATACATGAATTTTTCCATTAGGTCTATTTTTGTGTATTTGTTTGTTTGAGACAGTGTCTTACTATGCATTTTGACCTGAACTTCAACTGAGTTTTTAGCCCTGGATGAAGTCAAACCCAGTGATCTTCCTATGTCAACCTCCTGAGTGGTGGGATGTAGGTGTGTGTCATGATCTATTTCTGTCTAATGAAGACAAGCTTGTCTTCTGCATTTCTAGCCATGCATCCCTGCTATAAAGAGGTACATTGCATGAGGTAATAGTTAGTTACTAGTATTTAAAATATAATTTTTATTGTTGAAAATCTTAGCTTATGAAAGTCTTAGAAGATCAGAATTTCTTGTTTTCTGATAGTCTTGAAACTTATTTAAATATTATTAATTTATTCTTATTTTTATTACATATCATTCTTATCACTCACCATATTTTTTCTCTCTTCTTTGGAACTATTAAGGCTTTCTTAATCAGATTAGTGAATTAGTATCACGAATTTAAGACTTTTAAAAATATTCCTTATTCTTTTTCAGAAAAAAACAAAATTAATAAATGTAAGAATAAAGATTTTAAAGGTGAAGAGGCATAGAACACTTTTCAATTATTTTTGAAAGAAGTTGTCTACAAAACATAAAAATGAAGGTCACTGAGTTGAAGAGGTGTGTGTGTGTGTGTGTGTGTGTGTGTGTGTGTGTGTGACAGAGAGAAAAAGAGAGAGGGGGAGAGACAGAATGTATAAAGGATGCCTTTTCTAGGTCACATCTTCAAGTATCCATAGAGCATTGCATTTCTACAGAGCACTGCATAAAACCACTCAGCTGTGTTGAACACAATTTTGCAAGCCATGGTGAAATTAAACAAAGTTTTCTTTTTATGGAAATTTCTTTGATTTCTTTTCTGAGCATTCCTTGAATGCCCACCACTTGGAAAATGTTGTGTTATGTATTACTTATATCCCACTCTCATTTCCAAAATGATACCTTTATACTGGAAGAAGAAATGAAAACATTATATCTCTTTTATCTCAGAAATCAGTAGAATCCATTCTGGACAACTTGTGGTGATCACGTTGCTGCTAAAGTAAGTATAGCATACACATGATAACTAGCTTCCTTTAAAAAATTTTTGGACCCAGCTATTACATTTAAATGCCATTGAGCTCAAAGCCTTCATAGGTAAGTGGAGCAACTAGAGGCTACACTCATAAGGGAAATAAATGAGATTCACATGTGTAAATATCATATTGTCTCCCTAGTATAAGAACTTGAAAAAATAAATAAAACCTGAAAGGTATAACAGATATACTACAGTGGAAAGAATGGAACTTAATTAAATAATGAAGAAGAGAGAAAGGAGAAAAGATAGGAAAGAAGGAAAGAGGAAAATATGCAAGTTTACATACAGGATAGCTGAGGTGATTATACTGAGAATTTCCATTAGCTTTGACAATAGCAGTTAATGTGTAGAATTTTCACCTTGACTAACTCTGTATGCAGATATCTGCATCTGAGCAACTGCACTGAGGACAACAATGTATGATACAAAAACCATGCTTGAATGCCTGTCATCTTGGTCTTCTAAATGTGTACTATTTCTAATGTCATATCAGTTATTACTATACTTTCTTCCATATAAATTTTTTAAAAAGGTATAAAAAAGATAAAAGAGAAACAAAAACAAAAATTTAAGGATTTTTGAAAGCAAGGAGTGATAATCATATGTGCAATCATAGTAACTGTATCTGTTAATCTGAGCTACAAGATTTGGTTGACAAAAATGTCACTGAGCTGAAGGCACAGCCTATAATGTGAGGGACATGATTGTCTGTAGCCCTGAGGATTGCTCTGTTCTTTAGCTGTGTTTCTTCCAGGGCCCAACCTTGAAGAGAGCCCCTGCCTGTCCTGCACACACCTCTCCCCTTGCACAACTTTGTCCATGCAGTCTGCTCTAAATGGGCTGCTGATCCTCTTTGTTTACTGAAACTCTGTCCTTGAAATCCCCTTAGTCCAGTCAACCAAAAGTAATGTTTCCTCTCCTAAGCCACAAACTGTACTCTAGTCTAAAACCACACATTAATCCTTTTATTACATCTATTTTTATGTTTCATGTTCATTTTCCCCAAATTAGTAAATGCTCCAGGGACAGAAACTATTGCCTCAAGATACCCACTGAAAAATTTGATTTCCACAGGAGTCTTATCTGTTTATGTGTTTGTGTTTATAAACTAAATGGATTAATACATACATATACAGGAGAAAGAGAAATAAGGGCACTGCAGGCATCATGTTAGTGTCCCTGGATGAAATGGTGTGTCTCAACAATAGGGATAGCCATTTCTTCTCCACTGAATGCCAACATCATCTAAGTATCTCAAGAATGGGAGCATACAGGAGCATTGTGAGTACAGTTTCAGCACGCTTTGGGATTCTCATGGTCAACACCATGAGGAGCCAGGAGGAAAGCCCTTGAAAGAAAGGACACTGATCAAGGGGAACATGAGACCTGAGGAATTTTCAAGGCACTGTGTGTCTAGAAGTGACTATGGCCACAAGAGAAACCTGCGTTGCATGATGGAACAGGATATGTAGGGGATTAAAAGTCATGCTTAGCATATAAATATTTAAAAAACTAAACTTTGATCATAATGTTTCATGGAAATTATCCTATATCTAAAAGCTGATGTGATACTGAAATATTTAAAATATGTTTATTTTATAGAAAATAAAAACATCATAATTTTCAGTTATCAGAGAAAAGACATTTGAAGGCAAGGGGTATGATTTAGTGGTAAAGTACTAACCTAGCATGTGCAAGGCTCTAGGTTTCATCCTAGTACTGTAAATTCTTTTAAAAGGCTTTAAGTAGAAACATTCATAAAAAAAGATTAAGGCAAAAGTCAGGTTGGTGAGATAGTTCAGTGGACTAAAGCTCTTGCTTAGGCAAGTTTAGGCAAACACAGGGACTGTAATTCAAGCCATGGCACCGCACGCCATGACAACCCCTCCTCAGGGTGTGCTGAGCCGGCCAGAGTCTGGGTATAGTGGTGTATACCTGTAATCCCAGCACTGGGGAAGATGAAAGCAGGAGGATCAACATGAGTCTGAGCTGCATAGTGAGATGCTGCAACAGTCAAAATACATTTGGAAAAAAAAGTAAGGTAAAAGTGAATGGTATGATAGTATATACACAATGTATATGGCGTGTACCTACACCTGTGTTTCTCTTTTGAAGAACAGATTTTGCTAAGGGCAAAAAATAGCTAAGCAAGGCAGATATAAAAAAAAGAGAAAGAATAAAATTTCTGGGGATTCTTAGGAAGTAAATGGACCCTATTTTCCAGTTTTGACTGTGATTATGCATCTTGGTAAGCTCTCTTTCATATTAACTTAACACTTTGTCCAACTTTCTAAAAAACAGATTGGCAGGAATAAAGAAAACATGCTTTGGACCAAAATTTGAAAATAGTTGTTCTAAAACTATGGAAATAGTGAGACCATAAGGATGACGACAAGCAGATGTCTCTGAAAAAGTGTAAGGCCCACAAAAATTCTAATTTCCTGCTATCATTGGCATGCTATGCTTTGGTTTTCAGACTGTCAGTTTTAAATGGCCAGGTGGAGCTGGAAAAAAATATATTCTTTTGTTTTTGACAAAAAATAATTATATACATACATATTTTTTTTTTCTCAAAAGTGCAAATATTTGAGACTGGTAGATATCTGAATCATCTCTACACTATCATTCACCCAAGAATTGTCTTGGCTAAAGTTAAGCTAATGTCTCAGTTTACTGCCATGGAAGTAGTTTCTGGTCCTAAAATTTTATTAAACTGTGTGGATCCTTTTGGATTTCGTAATGAAAGATTAGTTTATTATTACCTTATTCTTATTGATTCAATCACTTTTCAATATGTTTGGAGGAGACCTACTTAAATCAGTGCTAGTTATTTAGGTGTCTGCTTGAACGAAACAGATTCATAGACAGATGCCCAAGCCAGTAAAACCAGCAGGGGTGCTATATTTTTAGCACTCAAATCTTTGTGAATCATGCCAATAAATTTCCAACTATTTGGATTGAACCAAGGGGAACAATGGCCTAAGTTTAAGTCAATATTTTCCTTTGTAAAGTATATTTTAAGCTGTTACTACGGGCATATTGTGTAAGTGTATTTTAAGTATAAGGGATAATTATATACATATATCGGTAAGTATATTTTAAACTGTTACTTGGGTCAACATATTATTCCCTGAATTATTTCTTATTCATTGCTACGCTGCCTTTGAGAGGTGCACAATTCAATATAACACCTGAAGGATTAAATAATAACATAATATATTCTGACAATTTTTAGTGATATTTCTAATTTTAATATCAGCAATTCATCTTGGGGTTTAATCTGGCTACTTAGGTCCAAGAAAACAAAGACCTGATAACCAAATACATGGACCGTGACTGCACAACCTCAGAAAATCACCTGGCTTTGGGTACATAGTACTCAGGTAAAGAAGGTACAGCTGGAACTACTGGGTGCTTATCAGCCACTCCGTTTCATTTGTGCTGGGACACTCGCAGTTGTTTGTGCTCCATCACTAACTCAAGAGAGTCAGGGAAAACCAGAACAGCTTCTACCTCTCTGAGCATTACACAGGGATGACCTAATCCACAGGCCATTCCTCTCAACCAGTGACTGCAGTGGTACAGTCCTAGGATGCAGGTCTGCCCAAAGAGCCATTTAGAGCAATTCACCCAGCATGACAGAGAATTAGATGATGATCTAAGGATTTAAAATTAGAACTTGTTCCTTATTAAGCACTCATTGTAGGAAGGAAATGTTGCATCAGCTAGTAGCTATATGTCCATCAAACCCTACCTCCTTAAGATATAACACTATAGACTTTCTTTTGTATATTGGCCTTTCTAGGACATCTTCAAGAACTGCATTTGTTTTTTTTGTTTTTTTTTTTTTTTTTTTTTTTTTTTTTTTTTTTTTTTGTCAAGAACTGCATTTGTTTAGTGAGAGATGAGTGGTTTTATGTAACTCAGGTGAGGGGAAGGAGGAAACCATGGTAGAAGAGGTAAGAACTGGCTTAGGAAAGGATAACTAGGAAAATATTTGAATAATATTATAATTTTGTGAAGGTGACAATTGTCTCAGTAAAATTCTGAGAATCAATCATATTTAGTGGGATTTTTGATCCTCCAGATACCAATATGAAGTGATATTATTGAGAGTAAATTTTTTTTATTTCAGATGTTAAGTCTTGAAGAAAGCTCTTTCTGTCCCCTTCTCTTTTCCCCTTCCTCTTTTCTTTTTCCTGTGTGTGTCACATCTGCACCATGTATTTGTGTCTGTGGAGCTAGCTGGTGTTTGGCGATGCCTACTGCTGAAAGTGGGAGCATAGAAAGGCGATGCTTCGGGCTGCTGCTCGAGCCACTGAGCTGGTGGCTTTAGATGTCCCAGTGCTGCTCTGCCTCAAGATTCTGTGCTCTATGAAGCAATGAAAGCTCCTTTCTTAGTCATCCTGACATGAAATTTCTTTTATTTGTATTCACAACTCTTTTCATTGTTAGAGATGAATTTCTTTGTTATTTAATGAAGATAAGAGTTTTTAGCATAACTCTGGTATGTAGAAAATTTGAAATAAACAAAAGTAAACATTCAGGGTGAAGAAATTATGTTCTAAAGGAATAGATAAAATAAGTAGGGTTATGGCTAAGAAACATTTATGGCAAAGGAGTTCTACTTTTAAATTAAACAAAGGTTTTTGAGAATGTATGGTTTAGGTTGTTGATATGCGTTAACACCTTAGAGTCAAGAGGTTTCCAGAGCCAACTAAATAAAGTTGGTAAATAATGCTTAAAACAGAATTAAACTGCTTTCTTTATGGTAGAAATATGTTATAGTTCCTCGTTTTGAAAATCGGAACAGTTCATGAAAATACTACTATTCTTGCTTTCATTTTAAAAAATGTATTGAGTACAGGGTCTACAGGGTCTCACTTTCCAGATGGGATTGATAGTGATCCTCCTGTTTCCAGCCTTCCAAGTGCTGGGATTACAGGTATAAATCACCATGCGCTATCTCGATGGCCCTGTTAGCAAACCTAAGGGGCAGGACATGTAAGGCACACAGTTGATTGAATCCAAATCCCTTTAGCCACCTGAGCTATCTGCTCAGCGCGCAGGGAAATATTATTGAACAGAGAGAAACTACTAGTTCCTTTAGTGAGAATAGACAATGTCCTAAGCATGTGTCCTCACTAACATTAAAATGACTGTTACAAAGATCAGTCTACTTTTTGCACCAATTATGTTTCCAGACTTAGATCCTGAGGATGAGACTTCTTCAGGGGTACACAGTGAGTAGGGCCAGAAAAAATAGGGTGGAGTTTGGGAAACTGTGGGATAAAGGGGAGAGTTAGATTCTAACTGGTTTCAACTTAATTGGAAACAAAATTGAGAGGTTTTCAAGGCTTGGAGATTTAACATTTCCTCATGTTCATTATCTCTGTTTTTTTAAAACTATATATATATATATATATATATATATATACATATATAAATATACATATATAGATATATAGATAGATATATCTATCTATCTATCTATATATATAGATATAGATATATATTTTTTTTTTTGCTTGTGTTGGAAATCTAAGGTGAAGTGAAAGATGCTGAAGTCCTGGAGTGCAGTCTATATCTAGTCGTGGGAAGCCAGCAACTAATGGCTAGTAAATCTTGGAGCAGCTTAGAAGGAAGAATGGAAGAAGAGAAACAAAAGGAGTGTTTTTCCACAGAGCAGCCTGTGCACTTTTTGAAGAGAAGACCTTGGTCAGTAAAGACACAGAAGTCACCACAGAGGACAACAGGTCTCCAGGATCATAGATTACCCGTGGAGTCTGTCTTATTGTGTTGGCAGGAGTTGTCACGAGTGCTTAGAAAGGGCCAAATGTTCCAGAGTCCACCAGAGGGAAGACTGGTTGGGTGGTAGGGTGGACTTTGAAGTCTCAAAGCACATCCTAGCTACATGCCTTCCTGTGCATTTCTATCACAGTTTGGCCACTCCAAAGACAGTATCCATCCTCTTTTGGGCTGCTGTGTAAGACCTTCAACTTACTCCTAGTGTACTGTTTAGTTCTATGCCCTTAAGACAAGTGAGAGTTTTTATTCTTTCACCCTAAGCAACAACCTTCACTGTGAGCTAAACAAAATTTGGAAGGAAGCATCCCATTATCCAGTAGTCTTGTCTTAACTCAGTTAAGACTGGACTCTCTCTATATTTTTTAATGTATTTGGTTGTTAGAGGTGTCTCACCACACAGCTCAGACTTGTGGTGATCCTTCTGTTTTCAGCCTCCCCAGCCACTGTGCCCAGACCCTGGTCAGCTCAGCCCATGCTGGGGGCAGGGCTGATGTGGCATGTGTTGTGGGGGATTGAACTGTAGTCCCTGTGCTTGCCTGAGTTTGCCTGAGCAAGTGTTTTAGTCTGCTGAGCTATCTCACCACCTCCTGGACTATATTTTGAACATGAATAAAAGGGGCACTGGGAATCAGCTGAAGCTGGAAACTAAAGAAGAGACCCAAGAGATTGGCATCTTATGAGAAGTGAACACTTTGGACTTCTTCTTGAGTACCTTGGCCTCCTGTGCTCTGAAGCCCTGCCCCATCAAGGCACAAAGCATACTCAGCACATGTGCTGCTGATCCCTCTCTAATATGTAGGATTTGGTAGGATGCACTTAGGTGAAGGAAATAATTTCAGTCCCATCGGCCAACTTCACAAAAATAGAGAATAGCCCAAGTTTGTGTAGTTCCAGGAAAAAATAGGGCTAGAGTTAGATGTACTCAATTTCCAGGTTTGTTGAAAGGAGCACATTCTAGATTTCTGTGGTTAAATGATCCCTGCTATCATATTTCCAAAGTACTTTTTTTCCAGAGTCTTAAGGTTAAATTATGTTTCCACTTGTTTTTGCATGAAAGATTGAACTAAAGGGGAAGCTAAAAGGTCGGCTGAAGTTGTCTAACCTTTCCTTCTTTATACTGCATACTGGAATTTTTGCATCAGATGAAATGATAAGGAATTCAGTTAAAACCTATCATGTACTTTCAGTTTGTTAGGTATTTCATATACTGCTTCATTTAACCATTACAGAAGTCTAGTCGGGTTAATATTATCTTCCTTTTACTGAGAAAAAATCTGGCTTACCTGTTCAGATACAAAGAGAGGAAGTTAGGCAGCGGTCACTGAAAATCTTGAAACCATGTTCTTGATGAGAATGAATGTGGAGTATATATTGGCACTTCACAAGTAGGAGCTCCTTCATCTCCAAAAACCTGACAAAGCAGATGACAGTCTTATTATTATTTATAGTTAAGAATGTTTAGGTTTAAAAGGTTAATTAAAGGTCCAATGAAAAATGTTTTGTTAGTAGTAAAAGCAGTGTTTGACCCCAAGTATTTTAACTGCACATGTTCACTTATTAATGTACACAGCCTTACTTCTATATGAAGCTGCTTGCTGGATCTTACCAGAGTGATGATGTCTGAAACATTTTTCTAGCAAGCAATATGACTTTTTACAGGCCTTCTTAGAAATAAATTCAAATTTATTCACAGATAAAATTTTTAAAATCCCAAGTAATTATGAAATCATAAGCTAGAAGCTCTAAATCATTTTTAATTGTCAGAACCATAGTCGTAGAGTGAATCATGGTATGAATGGGGCAGTCCTGAGGCACAAAACAAGCCCGTAGCCCAGGCATACCTCCAAATTTGCTCTAGTTTTTTTCTTTTATTTTTTTTATTTTTTTATTTTTTTTGGTCTTTTTGAGACAGGATCTCACTGTGCAGCTCATGCTGGCCTTGAACTCAATTAGTTTGTAGCCTAGGCTGGCTCCAAACTCACAGTCATCCTCTTGCATAAGCTTTCCAAGTGCTGGGATTACGGGCATGTGCTACAATGTTCCATTGATTCTAATCTAGTAAAGAAAACACATGGAATTTTTAGAAAGAATGAGATTAGTTAGGGATCACTTTGTACTTTAAATATGTTATTTTTGTCAAATAATCCTTTCCATATTTTGGTACTTTATTATTGGTGACATTATGTGCATATGTATATTATATGTGTTAGATAAAAATTGAAAGTAATCAAAGCATGCCGTGATCTTCAAAAGACTTCTCAATTCTAACATTCTGTGAATATGTGTGGCTAATAAGGTTGATCATCTGTCAAAATCCACTTGGACCTAATTTTTATCTGTTTTGCCATTGGAAGATTTTTATTGGCTTCTGAGGCCCTCATTTCTGGGTCTGAGGACCAAAGTCCTGGGTACTTATAGCCCCCAAGGCTGTCGAACAAGTAGTGACTCCCATGTGTGGGAGAGAGATGACTTTAATCCTCTTGCCTTGTGTGGGGATTCCTTAGTGAACACATTCACAACTAGTTTTATGCAGGGCGAGATTGCCAGTAGCTCTGGGAGATGCTGCCTGAAGCCCCCTCTATCCTGCATTCTTTCCTGTTTCCGCTTTGCTTCTTACTCTCTCTGGTCTGTCCAGTGTGTGCATGATGCACAGTCACTTACAGTAGACGCATCTTCTCAGGTCTATGGCTGTGGAGCAGAGCTAAGAATTTATCTCCTGGTTTCCTAGACAGAGAAGATGTAATGAAAGAAGAGGAAGAAGGAGGAGGAGGAAGGGAGAGGGAAGAAAGGAAGTAGAGAGAGAAGCAGGTACTATCAGGGCACACAGCAGTCTTAAAACCCAGTGATAACAAAGAGAGAGAGAGAGAGACTGAGAAAGAGAGAGACAGAGACAGAGACAGAGACTGAGAGAGAGAGAGAGAGATGTAGAAGTAGAGACAGGAAGGAAGAACAAATGAACTAGCAAGGTAAGGAAAAAAGCACACACAGACTAGAAGAAAATATGTGGCTCAATTGAGAGGGGAATGAGTACATGTGGACTGTCATTATTTTACAGCTACTGCTTTCAAGTCTGCTTTGTCCCTCTTTGTCCCCTTAAACCATCTTGGACAGTTACAGTCAGTGCAGTTTAAAAATAAATCTCATTCTTGACTTAATTGCATCCTTTCCCTTTCCTCCAGACAGGCTCTGGCGAGGCTGATGCCTGCGGGGTGTATGTGGTTGTGGCAGTGGCTGCTCTGGAGTTCTGTCTGCCACACTTTTGCCAACGTGGAGCCATTTTTGTGTTGTGAGGTGGGGAATGAGAGTAAAGAATGGGTGCTGTGTTACTCAGCTCAATTGCCACAGTGAAATGCTTACCACAGACCAGTGGCTTAGACAACAGACATTCATTTTCTCACAGTCCCGGGGCCTGCAGTCTGAAGCTAGGTGCCAGCATGGTTGGGTTCTGGCAAAGCTTCTCTTCCTAGCTTGTTGAAGGCAATCTTTTTATTTTTTTTTTTTCTCACATGGCCTTTCCTCTGTGATAGGGGAGAGGGAGGAAGGGAGAGAAGGAAGGAAGAAGGGAAGGGGAGAGAGAGAGAGATAGAGGGGGAGAGAGAAAGGGGGAAAAGAATAAGGGGAGAAAATGATAATGCTGTGTCGTCTGCTTATATGTCCACCAATTGTATTGGATTAGGGTTGTACCCTCTAACTTCATTTAGTCTTAATTACTGCCCAAAACCCCTTTCTCCACATACAATCCTATTGGGGATTTAAGATTTCAAAGTATGAATTTGGGGGCGCACATCCCACAGCAGCAAGCATTGTCAAACATATTAACTCTTGCTGTGGTTCTCACGCTTTTGGTGACCACCTCTTTTCTCAGCAGCCTGACCAGGTGTCCAGATGTCACTGAAGTGACTCCTCCCATGAGCGTGTGGTGGGCATGTCCAAGGACTACACATGGCCTTCAGCTGCATAATTCTCCAAGGGAAAGCTGGCTTTAATGCTGTTCCCTTATTGTCACCACTTCTCGTGTTTCCTATACGTTTAACAGTTTTGTGCTTCCATGTCCCACGTGGGGTGTCAACATCAGGATTACTCAACATGAACATTTCATCAATTTATTTTTTCATTCTTCTTTTCCTAGTACAGGCTCAAATTAGGTCAGTGAAACCACTACTTAAGTAGATATCCAAATGTGAGACAGTTTGTAATCTCTGTAAGACATTATCTTAGAGTCTCCACACACAGCCCTCTCACTTTATAACAGGAAACAATCCCTGAATTCTAATACATCTTTTGTGAGGCCAATGCTCAAGATAATAATGCCTCCTTCTTTTTCCATGTCTGAGGTATTTTGTTTTCTGGCTCAGTCCACCCTGAAGGCAGGTCCCCTCCTCCGCCTAAGCTTGCCTAAGCAGGCACTTTAGATTGCTGAGCTATCTCACCTGATCCACCATGTCTGAGATTTTAAATGCTACATAATTATAAATAGATTGATAGATTGGTAGATAGACAGAGATAATAGATAATTGAGAGGGTTTGCTCAATATGATATATTTGTAAATCATATACAGATGGGTGACTGGTGATAGATGATAGGTAAATGGACACATGATTAAGTAGATAAATACATAGCTATTTACATAACTACATAATTGTGCTTTGCTCCCTCCAATTACATCTTGAAAATGTGAGTCTGACCCCATTCTTGGTGTCCCCTTTCAACTAAGGCTACTGAGCGCATGTTTTTTGTGTACTCTGTAGAGCAGGGATCAACAACAACTACGGCCTATGATAGAAATATGCCCAGTTCAATACCCAGTCTACCAAAAAAATAAAAAAACTGTAGAACACAAATATGATTAGGGCTCTATCTTTGTATGGTATGAAAACTAAGGCTTCACTTTTTAGTTTTAAAAGTATGTAAAACTCAAAATGGTAGGACCAGCCAAAGAGCTCAGCAGATTAAAGCACCTCCAAGCAGGCACAGGGGCTGGGGTTCAGTCCCTGCTAGAGTTGAACTTGGTTTCTGCTTTTATCTGAGTAAATTGACTTCTCTAACTTTATTTGTTCTTTTATAAAAAGGATTCTTCCCTATTATACATATATGCAGTCTATGTAAATTCTTAAATCATAATAATCAACAAGAAATAGATCCTCTTTTTACATCCACATTTCTTTCCAACAGTTCCTAGAATATCCTATAATTCATCAAACCACTTGATAGATACCATTTGAGAACATATATATTTCAAAATAACATGTATCTAATCTTTCCACCCCTAAAAATTAGTTTAATACTTTTATGTTAATGTTATAAATAACGGGAATCTTCAGATCATTTAGCTCCAGAGAATATTTTCTTTGTTTATAAAAAGATGAATTTTTACACTAGATCTGGACTATTGTGGAAATCCAAGATTATGGGTGTTTTGGGGAACGTGCTTTCCCTATGTCTCTTGAGATTAAGGTATCGCAAATATATTATCTGTGTTCCTGAAGAGATATCCATAGCTCCCATTTGTCATGAGTCTTTGCTTCTTTCATGCAAAAACTGCATAGTAGGAAAACTAGCAAAAGTAACAAACCCATTTCTCTTTCCCCTACCATATGAACTGTCAAGCACTTAGTGTAGAGTGTCCTAAACCAGAGGCAGCTTATGGGGAAACAGAGGTAAAATCTATAAATGTAATGTTAAGCCTTTTTTTCTAGAGCACATCTCACCCATGAAATCTCTCTTGATAAGTGATTAATGGATCCTAATATGAAAATACAGAAAATACAAGCAGAAGCTTTTCTGTTTTCTACATAGAGATGCAAGAAATCATACCTGGGCCTCCGAGGGGGAGAAGGTGATAATCTTTCTCTTGATAGACCTAGCACAGAAAAAAGAGATTTAAAAATCATTATGATTATATAAATAGTATAGCTACATAATGAAAAGCTTAGAACAGATAAAAATGATAATGAAAACACCTCTTTAAAACAATCATAATAATATCATTGAGCTTAAAATTTATACAGTCACCATAGTTGGGATCATAGTATAAAATATTTTCCTTTTTAAAAAATACAAAGTAAAAAATTAACTTTGGCATATTAAATTTTAAAGAATTTATTTGAGCAAACAGTGATTCATGTTCAGGCAGCTGCAAACCGGAAGTGGAACAGGACTTTGCTCAAGAAACCCAGTAGAGGGTTTTATATGCCACACTCAGAAACAGAGTAAGGAAATTATATGATTGGTTAATATTTCTGTAGCTGCTTTATTTGAACTAACCTTGTGGGCAGTTCAAGGCAATTTACCACCAGCTGGCAACCACTGATAAGCTAAGCTTAAGTTTCATTTGAGTTAAGTTTCAGTTTGTTTATACAGAAAGCAGAATCTTAGAGCCAGCTTGGTCTAATGAGTTCCCCTTTATGCACTATGAACACTTCCCAGTTTGAATATAGACCTCACACTTACTGACTGAGGGGTCCTGTATACTGCTCCCCGAGGAGGTCTTTTATGACCCTCTTGACAAAGTTGTCCCAACTCTTACTAAATACTTTCAGTGAGTAGAAAGGACCACATATACAGCACTCTCCTGATGCATGAGGTCTGGTAGCTCTCAGAAGATAAAATCACTCTCTTCAAAATGACATTCATTAAACTCTCTTGGGCCAGGGAGGTAGCTCAGTAGAATAAGTGCTTGCATGGCAATTGCAGGCTCCTGAGTTCAATCCCCGGTTTAAAAAAAAATCTCTCTTCCACAAGCTCAGGACTTGTTGAGCAACTCAACCTCCCCTCACCCCTTTTTAAGGAGAATAGGGTAGTCTAGACCTTGGTACTGTTTCCTCCCATGGAGAAGAGAGTTTCTTATGTTCATCAGTGTACTAGTATGCAGAGAAGTCTCTAGCTGGCAGCCCAAAGATTAATTATGGCTGTAGTTCTCTTTTGTTGGACCCAAAATAGGTCAAAATTATGTTAAGTTAGCTGCCAACTTCATGTGCAGATCTGAACTTCCTGCAACTTCTGCGCAATTGGAAGATCTGGCTAGACAGTATTGACATTTTTATTTTTCAAATGCAGCCTGAACTTGACTAGTGTCTGTGATTTAAAGAGAAAACAAATTTTCCAGCATTTCCTTACCTAGCCTCTGTAACATCTGAATCTGGGCTCTTTAAGCTAGACACCTTTGTACATCTTTGTGAAAAGATGGAAATACAAATAAGTAACTAGCAAGAGGGGCAAAAATTGCTTTTCAGTTAGGATAGAAAACTCTTAAAGACAACTATTCTGAGTAAATGTGATAGTTGTGTGGGATCTAATTAATAAGCACAGGATGAAAATAAACATGCAGAAAGTGAAGATAATACAGAGC
Source organism: Ctenomys sociabilis (assembly GCA_004027165.1). Lineage (NCBI taxonomy): Eukaryota > Metazoa > Chordata > Mammalia > Rodentia > Ctenomyidae > Ctenomys > Ctenomys sociabilis. The sequence continues at coordinate 19,607 of PVKA01005599.1, read as the reverse complement.
TACCACAAAGAGAGTACCAAGCCCCATGCAGGGGAAGCTTATCATTCTACAGAGAGAAAGGACTGAGGATAAAGTTGTGCTTGTATCTATTTGTGCTTCTAAAGTCAGTACAAGCAGATTTGCTGAAGAAATCTCATTACATGTATGACTTAGCTCATCTCACTTATTTTTTATTTTATTTGTTTTAATTGATGCTTGATATTTGACAGTCATTAAAACATTTATTACTGTGAAGCAGAAGAGTTCAGACTCCTTTTTTCTACTCAAACTGAAATATTCAACAAATTGTTGTAGACTCTAAGTGCCCACATTGTGCTACATTATACCAGAACTTATTCTTTCTACCTGTGTTTTAGTATCTATTATCTAGCTTCTCTTCATCTTTATTCCTGAATCCCCTTCCCAGTCTCCAGTGACCACTATGCCAACCTTTGCTTGTACAGTATTTACTGCCTTAGATTCCAAAAATGAGCTAATTTGTGTCTTTCTGATCTAGGCTTATCTCATATAACGTAATGCTCTTTAGTTACATCCTCATGGCCAGGAATGATGAGATTTAACTTTTTAATTACTGAATAATATCCTACTACAACATAACTATCTGTGTCAAGTTATATTTCTTTCATTGCTGGAATAAAATAACCCCCCAACACCTAAAATTAGTGAGGAAAAGGTCTGTTTAGCTCACAGTTGGTGGAGGTTTCAGTCCACACTTAGCTGGCTCCAAGGCAGAGTGGCACATGGCAGAGAGCAGGTGCTCATGGCAGCAGAAAATAGCAAAGAGCCAAGGGAGGAGCAGCAGCTGTGGCAGCTAGCAAGCCTCCCTCCTCTCCTTACACTTGTATGTAGATTATCTGCTCCAGGGCAGGTGTAGCATTCTCACACATAATCCCTGAATTGGATCAAGAATTAATCACCGACTCTAGAAGCTGCCTGTGACAGCATGAGGTTTTGAGGGGACAACTAGATATAAACCATAGCACTATCTGTCTGTCGATCTGTCTATCTGTCTGTCTGTCTGTCTGTCTGTCTGTCTGTCTGTCTATCTATCTATCCATCCATCCATCTACCATCTATTTATTTAGCTTCTTTATCCATTTGTCTATTGGTGGATATTTAGACTGTATCCATTTCTTAGCTACTATGAATAGCATTGCAACAAACGTGGCAGTAGAGTTATCTCTCAAATATAATGATTTCAATTCCTTTGGATGTACACTCCATAGTGGAATTGATGATTTTTTTTTATTTAAGAAAAGCAGTTGTAGAATCTATTTGAAAAAGTAAAAGTGAATAGTGGGAATGAAACTGACTCTGCAGAGTGATCTTGGGCTGAGTAGATAAAAAGCAGGGTAAAAGCCAAGATAAACATGCACACTGAGTCTAGAAAATACAGAGTGGGCTGCTGTGGAAAGTTATGCCAGCCTGCATGCTCTCTTATAATTCTACTTATAGTATTTTAAGGAATCTTCTCATGTTTTCCATGGTGGCTTCACTCAGGCATTAATTTATAGGAAAAGAAAAAAACAAAGGACAGTAAGCCACATACGACTACAGAATTGTCAAACAAATGAATATTTAGAAATTAAGACTTTATTTTAATTAATTTTTATTAGATCAACCCTAAAACCAATTGAATCAAACATTGGATTTTATTGATTCTGCTGAATGACATATATATGAAATCCAATGTATGCAGCACTCAATTTAAGAAATAATTTAAAAATCAGTTAAAAACATAAGCTCCACCAGTGACATCTTATTCCTACTCCAATTCAAGTTTAATCATATCCTATAGTTAGTGTTTTTTAGTTTGTATGTGAATTTACAGCAGATAGGTAGGTTCATTAATCAAATATATTTCTTTTCATACTTTAAGATTTATATAAACATCTTACATCAGCACATTATTTGTGTTTTGCTTCTTTTTGCACAAATTTTGAGATTCAACTACATTAACATAGTCTGTCATTCCTTTTTTCTAGATGTGGAATTTTCTTATTAGTGACTATATATTTATTGTGCTTAGTACAGATATTTTAGAATTTGGGATTTTTGTATTAGACTTTTAAATGGATGAGTACATTTGCTACTCGGTCATAGACTATTTTTATCATATTGCCAGATTTTGCTTAATTCTTGTCAATCAAGAATATGGTCTTATGATCCTGTCAGTGATGTAAAAGGGTTACTTTGATATAGCCTTGCCAATACCTTTTTATTAACTAACAAAATATAGGGATATGAAATTATGTGTCATTTCTATTTCTCTGATTATTGGTAAAGTTTATACCTTTTTTATGTGTTTTTAGTTTCTTATGAACTGCTACTTCAAACTCATTGTGCATTCTTTTCTTTCTTATTCACCTTGAACTGTTAATTTTTATGGGATACTGAGTTTTGTAAACCCAAATGAGAATAAACTATTTATGCATACTAATGTAGTCTCAATCTTCTAGGTGTTTTTAAGAGGGATTATAAAAAATACATTTCTGCTGCTATTGAGAACATACAAAAACAAATAGGTCTGGTTCTTGTTTATGATCCTTCAAACAACTTTTGTGTTCTCTTCCTATGGAATAAAGTATCCTTGTTTTTTAAAACTGGTCTAAATGTTATAAAAAGATCTTTCATCTTTTTAAAAATATATTTGGTATAGGGTTTACAGGGTCTCATTCCACAGACCAGACTCATAGTGACCTGCCTGTGTTCAGCCTCCCAAGCGTTGAGATTACAGGCGGGCACCACCATGCCCAGTCTCAATCACTGTCTCACCATGCCCTGGGGGTGGGGCCAGCATGCCATGCATGGCACACCAGGGATTGAACCCCGGGCGCTACACTCTGCCTAAGCAGATGCTTTAGTCCACTTAGCTATCTGGCCAACCCTTTCATCTTTCAATATTACGCTGTTGGAAATTTCTGATAAAAACTATTTAGACAAACTTGTTTTTATTTTAAATTTTATACCTGATAGTTTAAAAATTTTGTCTACTTCCTTCTTATAACAAATTAGTACTTCATTTGACTATAAATGGAGACAAATCTCTTTAAATACTTAACATCTGCTTTCTATGTCAATTATTATTTCTTAAGTTCTTCTTTGGATTGTAAATCATTTTAGTGTCACAAATGAGTTTTTCTTCCTTCTTTTTCTTTTCTTGTCCCTTTGCAATTTGCTAAGACAGTGCTTGTCATTGCTGATAGTCATGTTTATCAACTGTATTGTTATTTCAGTAAAGCTACTCACTGCCGAAGAGGCATAAATCACCTCAAATTTTTCCTGACATAATTTTGCATGATGGTGGTTATTTTTCACCATTGTTCTGCACTTCAAAAGCTGTGAGATAATTTGGATAAGTTCACAAATACTGGGGTTAAGCCATTCTATTTGCTTATAAATATTTGTTGGACAGAATGTATCTATTAAGATTTTTATGACATGAATTCACTAATACATTAGTGTTAACCTTTCCTAGAAGTCAAATCCTAAGTAAACATTTCAGACTCAGAGGACAAGTCCAAAAGATTGTGAAGCATATGCAAATATATATTCTATTTTAGAAATAAATGTAAAATTTAAAATGTATAGAAATTGTTAAAAAGAAAGAGAACTACTTACAGCCACTTTCTGGAGCAAGATAAACCAACATTGTAGCTGTATAAATACAACTAAGGTTTGCTCTTAAAGAAATACAACTAAGGTAACCAAAGTTCTTTGTTAAGAAACTTAAGGGCCAGTGATTAGAAATTGTAATCATATAGCCATTTAAAAATTGACAGGATTCTTCTGACCTTGCAGAACCTTATATAACATCACCACAGAGAATGATGGAAATGGAAGTGACCAAGAGCTGCAAAGCATGGTCACAGTGCTTTAGAGGACACAGAATTTCTCAGTGAGCTGCTAAAATGAGGCAAGATATCTGATCACTGGGGAAGATGAATAAACAGGATCATATCATGCGTTGTATAGGTTAAGATGCTAGAATAATTTTAGTTAGGGATTTCCAAAACACAGTGACGTGGCAGAACAAAGGAGAAATATCAAGAAAGCACCAAAGGACAATGTGGGAATATAGCAATTAGCAGGATATTGGAACCCTAGAACAGTGTTCTGATCAAGCAATTGGAATTTGTTGCTCAATGCAGAAAGAAGTATATTTACAAAAACACCAGTGCTGGGTCAAAAGAGCTGATCCAGAAGGCTTTAGGATATTCTACTTTCTGTGACTAATTTTATGCACTATTAAGCAGCACTGAACCCAGAATCTTGTGTTTTAGAAACTTTTGAATTTCGTACATTGCTGTCTCTATACAGGTATTTTATTTTATGGCTCCTGTACATTTTTAATTCTCTTAAGTTTGCTTTTAAGAGAAAGTAAAGAAAGTAACCTCTCATATGACACTGTAATAGTCATTATCCTTGAACTCAAAAATGCATTTCTTCATATGAATCTGTGAATAAATGTAAACACACTTTGCATTTTCTGTTATCTCTTAGCACCCAGTACAAAAGAAATGACATAGACCCTTGGAGAAATGGAGAGCTAAAAAAATGCTCCGTATTCCTTGACATTTATGTGAACTTTGCTTTTTTTTTTTTTTTTTTTTTTACCAAACATCAGTTTGCTTTTGCAGTGTAGCATGTCTTGAGTGATTTACATTCCAATAAACTTGTGCTTCTCTAAGATGAACATGCTCGTCCTCTGCCTCTTCATATCCTCTAGAGCATGGTGGTGAACCCATGGCACAGGTGCCATAGCAGGCTGTAGCAGGGAAAGAGTGAAAATATTTGAAATTACTGCTTTAGGGTATTTGGCAAGTTTCTCAGCCCGAGTACTGCCTGAACCAGACTGAGAAGTGTAAGAGTAAAGGGCCTGGTCTTACCATGTAAAATCATTCATTTCACAAACCTTAAATGAACATCGACAAGATAGGGTGCAGGAAGCAAAGAGATTGAAAGGGTCAGGATCTGCATAAACTCTTGGAGCATATTTTCTCCTCTTCCAAACTATGCTCTGATTTCCTGACTCCTGATGAGGTGAGGATCAAGACTCTGACACATGAGACTTGTGGTGGAAGAGGTAGTACACTGAAGATCCTATCATAAGAAAGAAAAAAATCTACATCAGTGAAGTTTTCTCTCTATTGCAGGGACTCAGAGAGTGAATGTTGATAAGTAATATGGAGAAATGTAAACAGAAGCAGAATATATAAGGGAAAAAATGAAGCAATAGAAATTCTATTAGTTAGGTTTTTCAGTAACAATGCAGCAAAGAAACAGAAGTAAAAAAAAAGAAAGAGAAGTAGAAGGGAAGGGGGAAAGGGGCTTTTATTATCTTTGAGCACATGGAGAGAATCTAAAGGAAGATAGGAGGTTCTCTGAACTAAAACAAAGAGAAGCTGAGACTTTTGAGGCCTTTTGCTAGGGATGGAGTGTGAGGGAGGATGTTTAGAAATACCAAAGAGCTGATTATGGTCTTCCCTGAGGTGGTAGGAAAGGTGAAAGGAAATTTTTCACTCTGGGCTGGGTTGCAAAAAAGAGGGAAGTGGTCTCTGGGAAGATAAGCTGTGGTGTTAAGGGCTTCAGCCATATTAGATGCCATATTAGAATCATCACAATGATTCAGCCATTTGTACTAGGGCCCATCTGTTTGTTGTTAGGAAAGAGTGATGTGTCTCTTAGTCTGCTTCTTGCTGAACAGGGTCATCATCTTGGGGGTAAGGAGAGTTGACAGGATGACAGTTCATGCCCATGTAAAACCTAGTACTTGAGCCGGGCGTGGTGGCGCATGCCTGTAATCCCAGCACTCGGGAGGCTGAGGCAGGAGGATTGTTGTGAGTTTGAGACCAGCCTGAGCTACAAAGTGAGCTTAAAGCCAGCCTGAACTGCATAGCGAGACCCTGTCTCAAAAAGACAAAAAAAAAAAAAAAAACTAGTGCCAGGTTTCTCAGGTAGGACAGGTTTATTGTTAGTGAAGGATCACATCTGAGACTGAAGGAATCCTGGGGTTTTGAATGCTTCATTAGGTGGAGGCAAAAGGAACTCTGGAGACCATTTAGGTGACAAAGGTTTGGGACGAGAAACAGAACAGTTGTCAGATAGAATGGAGCTGTCTGGACACTGCTTGACAGGGTAATGTGGAATCAGGAGTGCAAGCTGGTGACTCTTACCATCATTGCTTTTGAAAGGACTACCAGCTCAGCCTGTCCATGTGACATCTAATCCTGTAGCTTTAGAGGATTTAAGATATATTAAATCTCCAGGAAATACAGATAGCTCTAATTAAGCAGTATCTATTGGTTGTGGGAGACAGGCATCTGTGTACCGTGCAGCAGGTACTAGAGGAAGAATAGAACAGGAATATAGTCAGCAATTGGGAGGAAGGTTATGAGAATGGAACTGGAAGTGTCCCAGAGTATGTGGTCAACAAGGGAAGAGGGAGAGAGGAGCTGACAGTGTATTAAGGTTGGATTTGTAGGATAGGCACTGTGGGGAGATATGAGGTGAAAGAGAAGTGGAGCTTTTGGAGATCTCTTCCATGAGAGGTGTTGGGCAGGTTGGGATCACAAGGAAATTATGAGTGAAGAACAATGTTTGGAGGTAGCAGGGAATGGGCCTGCCTTATAGGGTCATGTAGGTCAGCCATCAACACCCACTATGAAGACAGTCGATACAATACGGCTACCATAAAGCTGAGAAAGAACACTATATATGGCTTCTGTGTCAGCAAGAAAAGAATTTCCTACCTTAGATGTCCAGTGATACACAGGGCGCTTACAGAGATACCTCAGCGGAGGCCATGCAATCCAAGCCCTGTTGTTCCTCTTTAGCAGCAAAACCAAGCAGGTCAGGTATTTCTAGATCTAGTTGCAGCAAGTTCTGCTGTGAGGGCAGGGAATTGGATGACTTTACCAGATTTCTGGGGGACTGGGCAGTCAGATTTCCAGTAACTTTTGTGTTTGCAGATGGCACGAGGTTCTGGTGGTAGCTGTGGACTGGGTCAAGCTCAAGCCTAGAGCTCTGCTTTGCCACACTTGAAACATGGTCTAGGAGGAACATGGGTGGCAGCATTGTTTAGGCTGAGGGTTACCTTGCCAAGGTCCTGCTCTGATGGGAATCCCAAGTATAGCAGCCAAAAGCTGATGCTTGTATATAGTTAATTTTTGTCTCTACTACAGAAGTCAGATTAAGTAAGTTTCCCTGTGGGATTTGAGTGCTGAGATATGTCTTCTATGACTATCAGGAACAGATTAGAATATAAAACAGGAATTAGTAACAAATGTCCTTTCAGGAGAATCTGGGTCTACATTAGTATACTTAGGAACAATGCACTTAATTGATAAAATTTTATCAGAGTATTAAACACACTGAAATATAAAGTGTAACCAGAGAACTGTTATTTATTACCAACCAGGGATGGTCTAGTAGTTAATCCTTATAGAATGCTATCAGACAGAAATTATACTTTTACAAAGAATATTTGACATCAATAGTCACACATAGTAGTATAGCGTAACAGTCATGATGAAATCCCTGTGTTAGTAAGCATCTATAAATGTAATGGCACATACAAGACATTTATATTTTTATTCTGCATCCTCTCTACTATGAAACGGTAACTTTTTAAAGTAACTTTCATCAACTGGGGCAAATTAATTACTGCAGAATTTTTTAACTTTGTAGCTTACAGCAGATAATGAGAGGAGGAGAAAAAGAACACCTTAGGGATGAATTATTTGAGCAGAGCAGGGAGAGGAGTTGAGGACTTCAGAAGGCAAAGTGACCCAGAGGTTTGAGGTGAGTGAGGTGGCTAAGCCAGTTGAGAAGGAACATCCTGAGGGTCAAGGGTAAAGGAAGGGTGTGTCCTGGCAACAATAAAGTGTTTTTAAATGGATTTCTGGCCATTTGCTGATGTGATAAAAAAATTTTAAGGTGTTAGTTCTCCCCTAAGTCCATTGGTGACCATTGTCAAGTTCAGATTGTAGATGTTTAAGGTTTTTATGGCCTCTTGGAGGTAGCCCTGCCCAAGAAACCTTAGGACAGTTGCCTGAGAGCTGTCCTGTCTCAGGCCATTGAGGGAAATAATGACAGAGCTGAAGTAAGCCAAGAGTTTCACAATCGAAGAGAGATCATCATCTACTTTATTTTTAAGATTATGAAGTATGAGTAATCCTAAACCTGGTTTTTCAGTTGTCACTGAAAATCAGAAAGGAGTCAACAAAGGTAAAAATGGCTATACTGCCTCAGGGCATGAGGTCAATATTTTTGTTAAGGAATGAGGACTTCCCTTTCTATCCAAGGGATGTGCAGTGGATTTCCTTCCATGAGCCCACGGTTTTTGCATTGTCTCTGAGACAGGAAAAACTGAGACAGAAGACCCCAGAACTGAGAAATGACTCAACAATGAGTTGAGGGACGTGAGGATGGCTGGAGTTGGATGCAGGATAGCAATTGTAGATGGCAGAAAGAGCAGGAGTGGCTCAAAAACCTGGGAAGGGAGCACCCCTACCCCCTCAGCTACACAACTCACAGATTTGAGTTGGATGGCACCAAGATGCTATGTTTTTCAGTGGCACAGCAAAGGGATAGGAAAGATAAAAGAAACCTTTATTAACTTCAAAGAAATGGGGAGGATTGAGGGCAGATGAGGAATCTTCTGACTTGAGATGAAAAGAGCTGGCATTTTTATGTGCTTTTGCTAGGGGTGGAGTTAGAGAGTCACTTGTAATGAGTTGATTGGGGTCTCTTCTGTGTGTTCAGGGAAGGTAAAAGGAGATTGCACCCTGGCCTTCACTATTGCCTTATTGGAAAAGAAGCGGGGTGGTCTCTGGGAAGATAAACTGTTTGTGTTAAGGGCTTCAGGCATATTAGATGACTACCATAATAATTCAACAACTCATCCTAGGGCCAGAATCTATCATTACTGTAAATATAGTATAAAGAGAAAATAGGAATTGACATAATAATCAAGGAAAATACATGATCACACTGGACTGGTTTGCAAACAGTGAGAAAGTGTTGTATTCTGGTTGTTCACACACATCCAAATAAAGTTTCATTGAGAAAGACAGTAAGGAGAGAAAGTAGTTCCAAGGTTGCTGGTTTAAGCAACCTCACAGAGAAGAAACATCTGAGATGAAGAAGAGGATAGAAAGCATAAATAGCACAGGAAGATAAAGGGTTAAATTGTAGGAGCAACTTCTGTTTCAGTATTTACCATCCAGGTGGAGATGATAGGATGACATTAGATACATGTACACAGAGTCTAAACAAACTGTTGATAAAAATTCAGGTGCTTTCAATACATGTATGATATTCATTTGAAGTTCCACTAAAGGCTGGAGAAGACCAAAGATACAAAGATAGATGATAACAGACACAAAGTTTAATTTTTGAGAACCCAGCAATGATAAATTGAGAAGATGGAGAGAAATACATAAAGAGAAATTAGAAACAATTTAAGTAATACATACAGAGGTGTCATGACAAAAAAAAAAGTATGAGTATCAAGCAAACATACTTGGGTCCCATGCACAAAAGTTAAACACAGTGGATGAGTGTTCCCAGTATGGGAGGAGGATTACTGGAATCAGTGTTCAGTAGCAAGTTAGAGGAAGATTACGTGCATATGATAGAATTGAAGTACTTGAATCTGAGTTGATGAAAGGGTTGTGGGCACTTGTTGGTTACAAGGATTGGGCAGAAAGATAGAAGTGAATGGCCAAAGGGGAATGGAGGACAAGGATTAATTTTCTAGACACCACATATAAGGGACAGATAACCTGGGAATCCAGATCATTACAATGTGAACACTAAAGAGTGAAAAAATTTGCAGTATTTGTGGCATGTTATGATGAGCCAGGTACTAAAATCATCCAGAAAAGAAGGTGAAACCCATATGGAAGGTTCTAGCAAACAGAAGGCAACAAAACCTCAAGAAGATTATACATCACAACCAAATAGGATTTATCCAAAGAATGCAATGATAGTTTGATATGTGCAAATCCATAAATGTAATACTCCACACTAACAGAGCCAAAGACAAAAAATCACATGATTATCTCAATAGATCTATAAAAAACCTTTGACAAAGTCCAATATTCATGATAAAAACCCTACAAAAAATCAAAATAGGTGATTTTTACCTCAACCTGATGAAAACCCTCTGTGACAAACCAACAACCTATGTCATATTAAGTAAACAAAGCCTGAAAGCCCTCACTGTAAAATCAGGAACAAGACAAGCATATCCACTGTCACCACTCATATTCAATATGGTTTTGGAAACATTAACCAGAGCAATTAGACAAGAGAGAGAAATAAAAGGAGTAATGATTGGAAAGGAAGAAGTGAAATTATTATTTGCAGATGACGTGATACCTACATAGATGACCCAAAAAACTCCACCAAAACATATATTTAAAAACCGAGTTCAGTAACATAGCACAATACAAAGTCAACACTCAAAAATCAATAGCATTTCTGTACACAAACAACAAATGCATCCAAAGAAATTAGGGAAACTATGCCTTTCATAATAGCATCTCCTAAAAAGGCAATACTTAGTCATCTGTCTAACAAAAGAAGTAGCATACTTATTTATACAGCGAAAATTATAGTACTCTGAAAAAAAGAGATCAAGGAGGAGTTTAGAAAATGGAATGACATTCCTTGCTTGTGGATAGGAAGAACCAACATTGTGAAAATAGCCATATTCCCAAAATTTTAATATTGAATCAATGCAATCTTGATTAAAATATCATTAGTATACCTCGCAGATCTAGTGAAAATATTCCTAAAGTTCATCTGGAACCAGAAGAGATCTAGAATAGCAAAAGCAATTCTCGGTAACAAAAAAAAGATGGGGGCTGTTACAATCCCTGATTTGAAATTATACCATTAAATTACTGTGGTAAAATCAGCAGGTACTAGCAAAACTAAAACAAAATAGAAAGACCTGAGGATCACTGGAACAGATTAGAAAATGCAGACACAGCTACAACACATTCATCCACCTTATCTTTGATAAAGAAGCCAAACATGTTCACTGGAAGAAAGATAGCTTCTTTAATAAATGATGCTGGAAAAACTGATTTTCCATATGCTGAAGACTAAAATTGAATCCATGTCTGTCACCATGCCCTAAACTAAAGTCAAAATGGACCAAAGACATAAACATTAAAATAGAAACACTAAATCTACTAAGGAGAAAGTAGGTAGAAATCTGGAAGATACAGTGTTAGGTAGAATGTTCATGAGCAAAAGCTACACTGCATAGGAAATACTTCTAAGAATCAACACCTGGGCTCTCATCATTTTAAAAAGGTCCTTCACTTCAAAGCAAATACCAACAGAGTAAAAAAAAACCCATGAATTCATAAAAAATTTTAGCCAACTCTCCCTCAGACAAAGGGCCTATATTTAGAACTTACACAGAATTTTAAAAACCCAGCACCCAAATTCAAATACCTAATCCAAAAATGGGCATATGAGATGAATATACACTATTCAGATGAAGAAGTACAAATGGCAAATAAATATACGAAAAAAATGTTCAACATCATTGGTCATTTGAGAAATGAAAATGAAAAAAATACTGAGATTCCATCTATCCTCAAGAAGAATGGTTATCATTAACATATAAAAAATACTGAAAGGACTGCTGGGGAAAAGGAATCCTTCTCCAGTGTTGGTGGCAGTGTTAACTGGTATAATCATTGTGAAAGTAAGTATGGAGATTCCTCAAAATCTAGGATTGGAGATCCCATTCAAGCCAGCTGTTCCCCTCCTGTGTATTTTTCCAAAAGAACTGAAAACATCATACTACAATGATATATGTATATCCATATTTGTAACAGTGCAATTGGTCATAGATGAGTCTTAGGAACAACCTAAATGCCCATGCACTGAGAAATGGATAAAAAAATGTGGTATTTTTACCCAGTGGAATATTACAGAGCTATAAAAAAGACAAACTCGAGGCTTTTATAGGTACATGAATGCAACTAGAGATCATACTCATAAGGAAAATAAAACAGACCTCCCGAAGGTGCAAACATCCTATTTTCTTTCTAGTGTACAAACCTGAAAGAGTAAATAAAATCTGAAAACTAAAATATGTACTGTGAAAGGCAAAGAAGTGTTCAAAGAGAAGGAACAACTGGCAAGAGGGAAAGCACAAAACAAGGAAGGAAGGAAAAAAGACACATTTACATACATACACAGGATAGCTTGGATACTTGTACTAGTGTTTTGTCCTGGTCTATCGAAAGAAGCGGATAATACTTCCTATTAGTCCTCCCCTTTAAATTTCTTACAACCTATTTATTTATTTATTTATTTATTTTACCAATTTTGCATGCTTATATATGGTAAACTAAATAACTAATTTGAAGACAATATTATGCAACCATTATTTAATTCCTTTGATTTTTTTTGTAGTGAAATTCTGTATCATTTCTAAATTTTTTACTCTCTTTAAAAATTAAAGAGGGCTCTCATGATGGTCCAGCAGATTAAAGCTCCAGGAGCAGGGACTGAGGTTCGATTCCCAGCGTGCCAGGGCTGCCCTCAGCATGTGCTGAGATGGTGACTGAGGCTGGGTGTGGTCCTGTGTGCCTGTAATTCTAGCACTTGGGAGGCTGAAAACAGGAGGATCACTGTGGGGATCACTGTGTAGTGAGTAAACACATAAAAGAAATAAATAAGAAAAAAAAAACAAACAGCCAGAGTTAAAGGTGTACATTGTATAAAATAATAAAAATCACAATTATATGTTAAAAATAAATGACATTTTATATCATGCTGGAGATTTCAAAGAAGATTAGAAAGAGAAGTGCCTGAACCGATATGAGGAACAAGGCTAACCTCCATACCACTTGCAAGGCCCATGCAGAAGGGGGGCAGGAGAAGCAACAGCTGTTACTCTACACAGTCGCACAGTGAAAGTCCTGAATGGGATCAGGCGTTCACTGTAGCCAGAAGGTGAAAAAACCCTCAGGATTTTTTTTCATAAAAAACAGCCACATATTGTCCAGGCTATGGAAATGATAGTCTAAAATATAACATCATCAAGGATGCAAAGGTGAATTCTTGCACATAAGACTAGAAGGACTTAATGCAATACTTGAACAAAAACGCACATTTTGTTTTAAGTAATCTGAGTAGATCCCTCAAATAGTTGTTTTACTCATTGGTGTACACTTACCCATATGTCTATCACAATTAATTTTCCTTAAATTCCACACAGAACTTTCTCATTATTTATGTTTATTTTTTAATGTTAAGACTCAAAAAATACAAATGAAACGTCTCTATTTTTTGGAATAGAAACAAGCTTTCTATTCAACAAGATATTGACTTTTATGTTGTTATATCATAACAAGAAATTTGTAGAAAAATATTTAAAACACTACCTAGATATTTAATAATCAATACATAGTTTTATATCTGGGCCTATTGTTTAAAAGCAACAATAACAAAAAGGAAGATGTGAGAATATTAACATCTTATAGATGATTAAGCCAAGAGTTCTAGATGGCTTGCAAGAATTTTCAGGGTTGGCCAAATGGGAGGCGTGGTGCCAAATAGACATTGTACACAGCTTCTTGGAAATTTGGGTCTGTGAGATGCAGGACGAGGTGAGAGTCTTGGGCTTCCTCAGGTGGCTAATGTTACAGGAACAGAAAACATAAAAAGAATTATCCAGATTGTCTCCGCACACGTAGTGAGAGTCTGTGAGCATCGGGGAGAGAAACGGAGGGGAACGAGCCGGGTCTCTGCAGAAGCCTGAGCAGCACGGTCCTGCTCAGCGAGCACGGAGCCTGGAGGAGCTGACGCTCCCTGATGTGGGGAGCGCCTGCGCGGCGCCTGCTGCCTGCTGCTGCCGTCTGGGCCGCGGCAGTTGTTTCTCACGTCCCTGTAATGAAGAATCTTCCTTCTCATTCCAAGTGAAGGTTGGCAACATTTAGAAATGACGTTAGTCTGGAGATTTATTTACTTCAGAATGAATTTTTGAAATGGCCATTGTCTGCACCTGAATTTAAAAAAAGGATTCTTTGATGCACATAAGCCATAGCTTTCTTAGTGAGGTATGAGTTAAAACTAATTGTGCTTTCTTTAGATGTATTGTACTGATAATTAAAAATTGCCATTCTTGGGAAATTGTATTAAAACATTCTGTTGCTGTGTTACCTATTTTCGTCAATGCTGTGGTCAGTATTGATTTCTGAGCATGATACTCCTGCTGAATCTGTAAATCTACCTCAAATCGGCACACTTTTGAAAGCCATAGAATCCAGCGATCTTCAGTTAATTTGGATTTCTGTGCACAAACTGTAACACATGTTTAGTGTAAGTATCAGTTTGGAGGAATTTTATAAATGCACTTACACATATTACCTTAAACCTTGCTTTGGATGTGGAAAGCACTGCTCACCCTTGTGACTATCTCATGTACTGTTTTAGGATTTTGTTATCAATTTCTACTGATCTAGCTGGTGTAGTGTGCAGACATATGTCTCTCACGAAGTTCTGATACTTATTCTGAATCTCACATGCTCCCAAGCATCTGTTTTGTTTCATTGGCAAAGTTTACTCCTTCATAAACTTAGTAAAAAAAGGAACAGTTTGGATTTACTACATTTTAAAGTCAGCCCAAAATTGAAAATTCTAGTAAGAAAATAAAGGACTATTCATTAATTATCCTTTTTAATCAGTTATGGTAACAAATATTAATTTTATTTCTGAGCCACTTGGAAGTCAAAGCAAAACTGGGTAAACTATGAGCTCACCTAGTAGTTGGCAAAGAGCATGATAATTTGAGGTATTTATCATAGGTCGCTTTTGTTCTAATGTGAATCTCACAGAAACCAAGATAGCCTACCACCTTCATTTTATTTATTTATTTATTTATTTATTTATTTATTTATTTATTTAATGTATTGAGTACAGGATTTACAGGGTCTCACTATACAGATATGACTTGTAGTGATCCTCCTGCTTGAGCTTCCCAAGTGCTGGTTTTACAGGCACGGGACACCATGCCCAGTCTCAATTGCAGCTTTAGTATACCCTGGGGGTGGGACCACCAAGACACTGTGGAAATCGAATCCTGGTCCCTGCGTCTGCCTGCTGAGCTATGTGGCTGATCCCTCTTCCATTCTAAATGGCAAAGTATGTGGAGCTTGATAAAGGGAAAATATCCTTCACAACGCCCAATAGTGAGAAATCACTGGACTATTTTGTCTTCAGATATATCCTGAATTCAGTACTATGTACATAAAACATACAATAAAATCCAAAATGGTGATGATAAGTTTTAATTTTGTTTCTATAGATCTTCCATTGGTATCATTTCCTGGAATCAGAAAATAAAATATCGGATATCCCTGAATCTATTATTGCAATCTGTGCGCCATTCTTTTCTTCTCTAGGACCCAACCAGGTGGGAATGCTAGTGGTCATTTCTGCTTTACAGCAAGGGAAAGCAGGAAAGGAAGTTAGGGTGGAGTCAGTTAGGGTCAGCAACACAGTGTGAGCATGAGATACTTCTTCCAGAGGTTCTCTCTGCACAGTAGTAATACAATTTAAAATTATTTGTTTTTCATCTTTTGTTATACTCATGGTTGACAAGGGAATACATTTAAAATGGGACATAGAATTTCTAGAATTCATTTATAATATTCACCCAAAAGTCAAATGCAGAAGAGTGCCAGAGATCCGTCCATGCACTAGAGGCTCAAAGTATCCAGATGGGGGCCTGGATCCCACAGTACTTGTCCTCCATGAGTCCAGCTGGAGGCCTAGAGCCCATGACAGTATCTCAGGCAAGTCTGTTAAGGATCTGCACTGGGTAAACCTAAACATCAATGGGAAAAGCTAGAAAGTTTGTGCAAGCAGGCTGAGGTATCTGCACTGGAGTCAGGAAGTGATTTGAAGGTAAGGAGCAATACCTCCCCTAAGAGAACTGCAGCCATCTTCAGTGACAGCAAAGACCTTAACTTCTCCGATGGTGAGAACAGCTGAGGCCATATAAGGAAAGCCAGACAATAAGTTTTTCCCGGAGAATCTTCCCATCTAGTTCTCTTTTTATGCCGTTGGCAATAATCCTCAGGTGGGCCTTCCACACCCAGCACCACACTGACTCAGTTCAAATGGCTGTTAAAATTTACAGTATTCTACATGGATTTCAAAAGTATAGTATGTAGAGAAAAACATGGTTATTCTTTCATGAAAAATCTCGTGCTTGTTTGTACACAGAGGACTTGAGTGCTGAAGGGCTAATGTGAGAACGTGAGGATGCAGAGGCAGAATGAGACTTCCTGTTGCTATGGAGATAGAATTAGTATTTCCTTTAATGTCCCTAGGAAGCCCTGCAGGCAACCTTCCTATATTCAGATATTTAGCACAGACTGAAAACCTCTTCAACTTCCTCGATCAAATAAAACTTCTCTTAAACAGAAAATTAGTCTGTGCAGAAAGTGTTTCCCTCCAGTTCATCCTCTTCTTCAATGCATAGAAGCACATCTATACACTTCCATGTGCACATTTTCTAATAATCTTTGTTGTAATCCAGAAATTTTCATTATCTCATGTTGAGTTATTTATGGATAGAGATTTTTATCTCTAGCCAAATAAACAAACAAACAAACACCAAAAAAAAGCATAATCTGTGGGCTGAGATGCTTGTGGACAAACTCCATTGCAGATTGGGATGATTTATCAAAATACAAAAACACTTTGGCTAACTTTGATGCTTCTCCACCCTCAACTTTGTCATTGCTCCATGCTTTAAGTTTTCTCAGTATTCTATTTTCCTCTGTTGTATTTGAACAAGTTTTTCAAACCTGTAGTTGGGACTCTGAAGTAAGATCCCTAATACTATACTAACTTGGGGCCAACCTCCTGTTTATACCTAATACCTGCTACCAAATTGCCCTGATGGTCTCACGTGTTCAGGTCTAACCCTGCACTGGTAGGGCTAGTTTCTTGGTGTTCACCTTCTGGACTGCTAAAACTAAATGCCCTGTATTCCTTCTGTTGCTTAATAACATACTTTGCTCTGATCATCTGTGGAGCTTTGAGAACTGGGTATGACTTCTTACATATGGTAACATTGAGTCATGTCAATCAGTCTTATCTTTAGAAAGGATAGGAAAACAGAAATATTTCAACCCTGCCAATATTATATAATCCTTCAAACCAAAATCATAACCTCATACCCAATGCCATTAATCGCTGTGGTCAGCTATCTATGTTACTTTTCCTACACAAAAATAGAAAGTAGGATAAATGGCCCATAAAACACATAAAATATTACTACAATTTTCTATATCCTTGTTTGTAATTTATATAGAGTATAAATTCTGAGAAACACATCTATGTTTACATTTCCCACATCTCCTGTAGTGCCTAGCATATAATAATTACATAATTCATATCTTTTGGTAAGGAAATGTGTGAAGGATTAGATGAGTACAATAACAGTGAAGACTTCAGAATTGCCTACCTTCCCTCTCTTCAGTAACTGCTTTTGTGAATTTAACAAATAAAGTCCACATAATTAACATTATCTACACTTATTATCAATTTATAGCAAAATGTAAACTGGCAAAGATCAGTGGAGCCCTTCCATATTTGATCAAAGGAGGCCTTAATGTCTCATTCATGGGCTACAATAATTTAGAAGCTCTGAGTAGTATCATTTTAAGAAGTGCAGAATGTTTCCTGTTAAAGTTTCCATTGAATCATGCAGATCTGAATTCGTTTTCTAGGGCTGTCACATGAAGTGTCATAGGCTAGGTATCTTAAAACACACAAATACATTTCATCACAATCTTGAAGGTTGCAAATCTAAGACTGAGGTATCAGCAGGGTTAGTTTCTTCTGAAACATTCCTTTTTGACTTGTAGGTAGTCAGATTTTGTATCTTCTCATGGTCTTTCCTCTGTGTCTTAATCTCTTTTTACAGGGGCAATCATCACATTAGAGTAAGGCCAACCCTAATAACCTGATGTGATAGTTAAGCTTATATGTCGACTGTTTTTGTATTTAGTACAGGGTCTACAGAGTCTCACTATGTAGATCGGACTCATACTGATCTGCTTGTTGACTCATACTGATCTCCCAAGTGCTGGGATTATGGGCACACGCCACCATGCCTAGTCTCAATTGCCATATCAGCAAGCACCAGCCACTGCACTGTGCCTATGCAGGTGCTTTAGTCCCCTGAGCTATCTGGCTGACCCTTTACATGTCAGCTTGATTGGCTTGGAACCTCCCTAGGCAGATTAGTAAAACACACTTCTGGGTGCGCTCAGGTATGTCATGAAGGTACAGTCTTTGTGTTATCTATAGTTCTTGCCCCCCAACCCCCACACTGTTCCCCTGCTCTGCTTTCTGGCTGCCCTGCCCTAAGCAGCTTCATTATGATATGTCTAACTGTCCTTCCTAATTGGCAACTGGCCAGGTAGTGTATCCTCTAAAACCATGAGTCAAAAAAAAAACTCTCCTCTTTTAAGTTGTGGATGTTGGGTAAGTTGTCTCAGCAAGGGGAAAGCTGACTAATACACCTTCCTAATTCAAGTCCTTTGAAGATCTTACTCGAAAAAAAGTTCCATCCTGATATACTATACTGATAGTTGAGAATTTGACATAGGAATCTTGAAGATGCATATTTCAACCATGACATCATTACACTCCACAGCGAACGGCTGAGTTCCATGATCAGCACAAAACATATGTGCAGTCCACTCTTTTTTCCTACAGTAGAATAAAGATTTAATTCATAGAGAAAATAGTAGAGAATCAGATTTTAGTGTAGGTACCTGAAGTCCCTGCTGTAGTGCTCTTCTCTTCAAGGCACACTGGAAATAATTCTGAAGAGAAAGATCAGTGGACTTGCACAGCGCCTTTTGCTAGTTAGTTTTGACATTATTTCCAGACTGCAATCTTTCAATATGGAGATATTAATTGCATCATTAAACTTTAATATATTTAAATTCCATTGAAATGAAATACTGTTTTAAATTCTCAAGACTTTCTGTTAATTTCTTTTTAGAGTTTTGTATCCACACAGCTTGTTCTTAAGACTTGATAAATGTTGATTTTATTTAACTAAAAATTATGAAGCTTCCCATCATTACTAGGCTATGAATGGGCAACAAATACTAAGTTTTCCTGACACATTCTTAATACTGTTATTGTTGATATAGAAGTGGTTGTTATTTTTCATGAGGAACAAAGTATGATTTATCAAAACCAATAGTAGCCTTATTACTCCTGTTACTAATTATTTGTATGTGGGCATATGTCTCATATTTCTGCCCAATAAAACTTACCAGAAAAGCCACTAAGAGCTCAGGAAAATCTTTCTTATTCCTAGTAATTAAAAGTAGAAAATAGAGGAAAGAGATTGAAGTTCTAAAGTGTGCCTGGGGAGAGTCACATGAAGAGAAAACTTTCTCTCAGGCTCTCACAGAGAGCAATCTGGTCAAGCATTGGCCGTGACTCATCCACATGGATGACACAGACAAAGGAACTACAGAATAATGTACAGGACTACAAGATAAACCCTGAGAAGACTTCAATGACCACATAGG
>PVKA01005598.1:0-89334 GCA_004027165.1 Ctenomys sociabilis | reverse complement strand
AGTTCCGGAAAAAAAAAAAGATAGAGAGAGATAGAGAGAACATTGAAGAGATTATCAAAGCTATGAGTGTGAGAAGTGAGGAGCAGGGTTCAACATATAAACAAAATTTAAGAATTACTGCCAGCTCTTGAATTGATTAAATGGTCTTGAGTAGTTAGCATAATCATTTCAGAACAAAGAAATATTTCTAAGGAGTAAAGGTGAGTTCAATGAATAAGTGGTATAATTTATGCTTACGGTCATAGGATACAATCAATTACTGAGCTAAAATATATTCTTAGAAATAAATCGCTTGAAGAGGAATTTCAGCTGATTAGCTACCCTAAATATTTCTATGGTTCACACAAATTTAGAGTTAATATAAAAGATGGTGGTAGCAATTTTTAACTTTCAGAGTTTTTTAAGTTATCAAGTATGGAAAAAATAAGCATATGACAATGTTAGCAATGCAATTTAATTTTTGCACTACCAGCATATGACTTAGCACATGATTTAATGACTTATTTCCAGAATATAAAAATAAAAACTTTACAAACTTGTTCTGTAGACATTTGTAACTGGAGAAAAAAAATCATCATTTAAACAATCATGTAAAAATTTATGTCTCATTTTATCACAGAGCAGAAATTTGTTCTAGAATTATTGAAAAATTCAGTAAATTTTATTTTAAATAGGTCCAAAATATTTTCTATATCATTGCCATTTAAACATTGTAGGTATGTGAATTCAGAAAAATAATTCAATATAGTGCAGTAGTCCATAATAGTGGTGGGTTATCCATAGGACTGACAATGTCAGAAGTTGTTGACTTGAGCCTTTTATAGCTCAGCATATTAATATGGCTTTACCTTTTATACTTTATTTTCATACTTTTCTGCTGGATGGTACCCATTTCTAACAAAATTAAACAAAAATAAAGGGGATATAACTGAAGGATCATTTTGTATCTTTATATAAAAAATAGGATAGATATACTTAATTCAATGAGAAGCAAATTTGTACTAATAGTGTTTGAACAGGATATCATGTCTGCATCTTGTACTATAAATAACTACTACAAAGACAACAATATACAATGTATTAATTATTGAAACTGTCCTACTAATAAGTTTTGAAACTGTCTCATTGCTATTTGTTTCTCAATAAAACGAATTAAAATATTTTCTAAATCAAATAAAAGTCAATATATAAATCTTGGTACTTTCCAGTGAATTTTTAAAATGTTCTAAACCCAGTTATGTTTCTTGAGATTTTCAAGATTTTTTTTCAAATGATTTTATATTCCTTTAAACAGAAAAAAATTAAATAGCATACTGGGTGGTTCAATTTATTTATTTTTCTCTTTTCTAGTGCTATATAAATTAATTATATATATATATATATATATATATATATATATTTAACATTTGTGTGTCTCAAATGACGAAATTGTACCTATTTATAGTGTAAAATTTGATGGTTTTCACTGAAGTGGCACACACAGGGCATTTTGCTAATTGGCTTTAAAGGTGTAAACTGAGTATGAAACTCAGGTTTTGGAAATCAAATACTTTGCTTATTTTTGGTGACACTTCGTAAGAATCACTACCCTCTACTACACTCCTGGAAATTTCAATATCTGTGGATTAAGGTCCATTTTTAACCCTAGCCGGATCTGGTGAACTAGTATGCCTGGCCTACGAGTGTGCTTCGTTTTTCTGTTACAGAACCCTCTGGTGTGGTCTTTTTTAACTGTTCAGTTCCATTATGCTTTTGTATGTTGCTGGAGACAAGTGCTTTCAGCTGGTTTTTGTTGTTGTTTGTGGCTGGCTCAGCCTACCCTGGAGGCAAGGCTGGAGCAGCAGCACAGGATCCTGCCATGTTCCTTGTGCTTTGCCTAAGCTTGCCTGCACAGGCACTTTAGACCACTGAGATATCTCACTGGCCCTGTATTTCTTCTTTAAAAATCAGATTCTATTCATACATTTTTCAGATATACATGATGATAAAATCAATCGTAGAGCATTGATACCTGAACATGATTTGATTTTTTTTCCTCATTCCCTTACCTAACCTCTCTTCTACATTTGCAAAAGCTTTGTTTCCCTTTTTTCTTCTTTTCTTACCTTTCTCTCCTGTCCCTCTCTCACCTCTATTCCATTTTCTTTCTGTGTTTGGCGCAGGCTCTTGCTACCAGGAGTGATTCTCCTGTTTCAGCCTCCCCAGCACTGGGATTACAGGTCTGCACCACCACCCATTTCCAGTGGCCAGCTGGGTGGGCCTGGGGTCAGGGCCTGCATGGCATGTGGTACTGGGGAATCAAACCAATGTCCTTGCGCTAGCCAGGCAGGCCCTTGGACCTCTTAGCTCTCTCCTCTGCCTTCTTAGCTCTATTTCTAATGCAGCAACAAACTAATCTTGTTCTCTTCATTCTGAACCTCTCTATTTTCCCAGGCAGTCTGCTTTGGGTATTTCCCCATCATTGTGCTACTTTAAACAACAATCCCTGTTGTCAATGTGTGTTTTCATCTCTGTTTCATGTTTTTACTTTCTTTCACTTGAGTGACAAGCATCACTTTTTCTTGTAACCATTTCATTCTATAAGATTTAAATTTCTGTTCACATTCCTGAATTTTGTCTTGAAGTGTATTGAACTTTTTATGAAGTATGTCTGTATCATCCTCAAATCTATGGACTTCAGATTTGGTTTCCAGATCTTTGCCTTCTTCCTTCCAGTTTTGCAGTGATCAGCCATCCCGTATCTTCTAACTTAGCTTCGAGCACCTGATCTTGTTCTACTTTAGTATTTTGCTTGTTACACGAATGCCATTCACATGTCTTTAATTATTTTCTCTTTAATAGTTCGATCTTCACACTGTTGCTGAACAGTTTCTTGCATTTTCTGCTTATTTAATTCTTCAATCAAAAGTATAGCAGATGATTGCAAGAATGAAGTCTGTACAGCTTTCATATTTAAAAGCAAGAAAGGAAAGTGCATCTCAACCAAAACAGAGTGACACAGAAATGAAATTTATTTATACACAAATAAAATTTCATCTTCCAGTGCTTTACCTGCCCAAGAGATTTAAATGTACCAACAAACAAAGGAAAGTGATCATCAGATTCTTAAAGAACAACTTAGAACACAGATAGTGAAATGTCACTTTGTAGAATTCCTTGACTTGCATCATAACTTTTTAAAGATAGCTATACATATTAAGGTGCATTATATCCTTCTTTATAAGACTGCTGTTTTAGCATAGTATAATTTTGATTTAATAAACAAATCAGCATTAAAAACAAAATATACTGATTTTATATTTGTATGTAAGGTGGAACGGTTAAATGAAACAACTATCTATACAAATATGTATAAATATGTGCATCCTTATACTTATGTTCTGTAGTAAGAACACTTGATATCTGCTCTCAGTGCAGTGTTCATGTATGAGTCATATTGTTACCAACTATTGTCATAGTATTGCCAACAGATTTTTCTGAAATTCTGACTAATCTAAAATTCTTTAACATATTATGCATAGTAAGGATAACTAAAAGACAAAATCTATTCTCTCCTACTGGCTCATCAAAACTTTTAATCATAATTTAGAACATCAAATTAGTTTAATAAAACATTAGTGCAAACTCCAGGAAACTTTGAAGCAATGATAGAAAAATCAGGGAAAAGACTGAAAACTTGTAAGTCTCTGAGACAACCATTGCATCCTCAGCATCATACACCAAGCAAGATTTTCAGCTGATGGCTTTCCCTGAAATGACCACAGAAACAGACAAAAGTATTAATTTACTCCTGAATGAAACTTCTTTGATCCTAATCTACACCAAATGCCAATGAATAGGAATATTTGTTTGAGCTTATATTCCATTATTTTCTTTAAGTTCTTTTTGACTCTTTGGCTTATCACCAGCTCAAAAACTACATAATTTATAGTAGTAATAATATTCATAGCAATAAACATAGATTCTGAAGACAGATTGACTTGCTCAATAATAATATAATTAAGTTCCTTAGGCAAATTGCTTGTTTTTTCTGAGACATTATAAACTTTAAATAATAATAATAGATAATATATAATGCTATTAATCTCGCAGACCTCTTTTGCCAATGAAATGAATTATCACCAGTTTCAATATTTACCAACACATAGTAGGTTTTGTGTGTTTGCTGCTATTACTACTATTTTATTCTTTATCTTACATGAAAAGAGAAAAGTTGGGAAGATAAGGGAAGAGGAATTTGTAGATCAACATCTTAGATCACAACCTAAAATGATCATAGAACAAAAAATAAAAATTAATTCTGTAGCAGAGGATAATGTTAAATTCAAAGTAATGTTGCCAGTTTCTTTTAGTGTTTTAATTAACTATTGAGCTGATGTTAATTAAAAGGAAATATACTTTTCATAATTCATTAAAAAAAGTCTTTTCCCATCCTTCCAGAAAGAAAAGGCTAGGCAATTATCTTTAAAAAACATATCTTTAAGAAATGAAAAAGTGGTTTGCTGTTGTCATTGTTGTTACTAATGATATGGTGTCCAGGTTTAATGGGCCACAGATGGACTGCAGAATGGAGCTGTGTGAACAGTGATGAGAACTAATGCCTAGGAAGATTGGTGTGGCCTGAGATTCTAGAGATGAATGGAAAAAGGGAAATAGCAGGACGAAAACAAGGAGTGTGGCTAACCTAAACGAATAGCTCTACAATCCTTTTTGGAAAGGAAAAAGTGAATAAAAAAGAGAAGAAATATCACAAGGATGTTATTTCAAAGCCCAAGAACCATGGTTGGGAAAGTCTGCCACATGGCCACCAAATCTGTACATAATTCTCCTAGAGTTTTAGTGGCTTTCTCAAAAAATGATTGTGTAAAGCATACATTTCTTTCTTGTTTTGTCAAACTTGCCTGCCTTTCTTTGGAAAGAGATTTTAGACATCTCCACAGTATAGTAGCTATAGTATTTAAGTGGGTTGGAGTAGATTTACTCCAGTCAGCTCAATTTACTGAATGACTTTAGATTCCAATAAAAGACTGAAACATGATTGAGTTTAGTTTCCATACCTCTTGAATGGGATTTCTAGTCCTACTCTTTTGAGGAGTCTCCACACTGACCTCCACAATGGTTGTACCAGTCTACATTCCCACCAAGCAGTGGAAAAGTGACTAAAAAGTAGCATTTTTTTAATTCCACTCAAAGAATTTGTGACAACAGATTAGGTGCAGAATTTCAGTCATCATAAAAGAAGATCCAGGGCCATCTTATAAAGCTGAGAGAGACCAATAGTGTCATATAAGGCAAAGAGAAAAACTCAGCCTGGTTTTCATTTACACTTACAAGTTATATGCTTTATTTCTCTGGACCGCTGAGTTCTAGAAGTCAACAAATGTGTATGGTTGTCCACTTTACTAATTTGTGCTGATTTTTACCCTGAAAATGTCCCTAATCATATTGATATAAATATATCCTGCTTGTGGCACTTGACCATTAAGTCTTCAGATGTGTAGGAATCTTCCTTATTGGGACTTGCCAAGCTGCAGTATGAAGTATGTCACAAGTTTCCAATCTAACTTCCTCAATAGCTCTGGAAGAATCTCAGTGAAGTTGAAGTTTGAAGAGCATGTGCTGAAGTAATGAACAACAGGGTATGAGAACTGTGAAACCCAGCTGAGAAAATCTACCCTAATGGAGCAAGCACATACTACCTCTATGTACTCATTCAAAGGTAGTTTGTGAATGTGTTATGTGTTCAATGCATAGAGGCAGCCTGTGCTCCAGCATGGACAGATGTTAGGTATGGTTATATCATCCTTTTTTTCTGTTGTAGTTGGAATAGGGAATGCTCCTTTTTTCCTAGAATGATAGGGAAAACTGATGTCATTAGCAACATTTTCAGCTGTCTCCTGTTTGACCACAGAAACTCCATCTTCGCAAACAGCCTCCGCAAAGAAGTCATTCTCATACATGAAGATATAAAACTGAAATTAATTATTTAATGCTTCAAATAATTCTTTAGAATTAGCTATACAACATACACCAAACAGTTTCCTATAGTAACTAGTCCTTATAGTAAATAGTTTCCCTATAATAAATAGTTCCTATAGCAACTAAGGCAAAAGCTTCAGTAGATTCCTATTTCTCTTAGTGAACTTGTATGTTGACAAAAATATGTTGGATCACTTCATAAAATTCTGCTGTGGTGTGCAAAAACCACAGTAGAAAATATACTCTGAATCTTCTTAAAGGTTTTAGAAGACTCTATAAATAATGTAGACAATTTTGAAAAACAAGCCAAAAATTAAAAAGAAAGAAAACTGTCAATAGACTAATAGAAGAATTGCATTAGAAGAAAAGGCCAGAGAAAAATTTAAAATTGAAAAATTTTAAAAGTAAATCACCTAGAAAGAAAAGATGATAAGAACATACAGTAAGGAACAAAATAACAAAGAACCCTCAAGGTTTAGTCAAGCTGAGGCATCCCAAACAAACCAAGATGAGTTAGTTGCCTACTGTTGTGGATAGCCATCCGATGCTTGGTCTCTGACCGTCTCATCAAATTTGGAGAGTCCTCAAGGCAGATTCTCACCTGGATGTGTCTTCACAAACCCCCTAGGGATTGCTAGGCTTATGATTCACATGAGAGAGAGAGCGCACAATTTATCACCTAGGGCTTGGCAGAACATAATTAAGTGCACAAAGTTCTTTCAGAGGTTCACTCCTTGCCTCCTACCTTGTAAATCAGCAGCAAGAGGCAAGCCTAAGCTAATAATACTCAACAATAGCAAGGAAGTTTAGAGTCAAAATCTTGAGGCAGTGAGAAAGTACCTTAAAGAGCTAAGAGTTTCTGTGAGGCAGAACTAGAACAGAAAGAGTAATGGTTGATTAAGTTCCCATGACTACTACTAGATTACACTGTGTATTGCTATTAATCAATATTTAAATCTTTTCTCACTTATAGATGAAAAACCACATCTGTTGATCTTTGCATAAAGAAACTTATGTGATCACTCATGTGTTAGTAAAGGCTACTGATTTTGCCCTGGGTTGAAGAGACGCACTCTTTTTCCTTCGTAACCCCACTACGCTTGTGTGAGACTTTCTTTTTGCCTCCCACTGTCCTCTCTCCTCGGATTATTGTTATCTGGAAGCTGATGCTGGGCTGTGGCATACTGTATGCTATGTGTTACATAGAACTTCCATTGAGAGTTATCTAGGGCTAAAATTCACATTCAGTAAATCTTCACATGAATCTGTGTCTTTTCAGATCGATCAGAATTGAAAAGATATATATCTCAAAATTAAAGAAATGTTTTGCTTCTTTGAAACGGTACTATAAAAGCACATTATGGACATTAAGCACAATTTAAGTTGTGCTAGCATAAAAATCTTCAAATAATAGAAAACTATAAAACAAAAATGTTTCTGTCATGGAACCAGTCAGCACAGTCTGAATCCCCTGGAATAATTAGCCAAATTACACATTTCCTTCTTATATTGTATTAGCTATTATGTCCAGTGTTAGGAAAGCTGATAAAAATTGGTAGTATGAGAAGGGTATTGCTGTGGCTATTAGCCATATGTGGAAGGATCAGCCAAATAGCTCAGCCTGTTAAAGCACCTGCTTAGGCAGAAACAGGAACCAGAAGTTCGATCCCCATGCCTGCCATGCCAGCCCCTCCCCTGGGGAGTGCTGAGACATGGTGGCATGCCCAGTGCTTGGGAAACTGTAAACAGGAGGATCACTACAAGTCCAATATATGCAATAAGACCCTGAACACCCTGTAAACATATGTGGTTTAGAGATGAAAAACAAAGAAAAAAAATTGAAATATCTAAAGCTTGGCCTAAAAGAAACTATGTGTAAAGGTAGGGCCAAAAGAACTAAGACTGCTAAAGATATTAGTACCATCAAAAGAAACCACCACTTTATACAGAGCTAAGAGGAACAGTGTGTTGGGACATCTCTGGACCCACCAAGATGATCCCCTTCAAAGTTTCAAATGTGTCAAATTATAATCCTTTAACTGAGAAGAGTGCTTTGAGAAATGAACCCTTGCTGAGAAGAGCCACATAGGAAACAGGATTTCCAGGAATCTTTTCACTGTGTTAGGCTACCCAAACATTCAGAGACTACTGTAGCCATTGTCCAAATATGCTGTTTCCTGCTCTTGCTGAGAACAGACTGTAGCATTGTCCCCATGATGTTGTTTTTACTGCCGCTAAGAAAATAAGAGCTTTAATATTAGGAATCCTTCTATCTCCATTTCAAATGGAGATATCAAGCAAACAGTCTGTGGGAAAAGTGTATAAAAGTATGGAAGTGAAAGAGTATTACAAACCCAGAAGACAGATAGCTCAGGAATGAGGAACATCTGCTGAAAAAGTTGCTGTGAAAAGAAGCAGCCCAAAAGAGAGTCCATCTGGGCTGTAACCAGTAAGTCTATAGTGTTGGGGCTCACAAGCGCTCTGGAACTCAGATCTCGCATAGTGTGCCCTAAGTACTAGACACAGAACTATAGAATATTATGTTTCCTCTGCTGAGATTAAGATTTGCTTTGGGGACCACCAAATAGCTCAGTGCATTAAAGTGCTTGCAAGCAGGCTCAGGGGCTGGGGGTTCGATCCCAGGCCTGCCATGCCAGCCCCACCCCCAGGGAGCACTGAGACAGCAACTCAGACTGAATGAGGTGGTACAGACCTGTAATCCCAGCTCTTGGGAGGCTGTAAACAGGTAGATCACTGAGTCCGATCTAGTAGTGAGACCCTGAACACCCTGTAGACCCGTCCCTAAAATACACACACACACACACACACACACACACACACACACACACACACGACTTGCTTTGCTTTGGTTCTGTTTGTTTCAACACACTCATTCTTCCCTTTCAGAATGAGAATTTGTACTCATTATAACTTGTGACTGAGTAACTTCTTTTGGGTGTTACAGAGGTTCAGAGCTGAGAAGTGGCTTTTACTTGAACTTTTGAAAAATGCTGAAACTTTTAAGACTTTGAGGAACAGGTTATTGCATTTTCAGTTGTACAGAGGCCAGTGGTGTTATGTTAAGCAGAATTAGGAATTCGATATTATCTTTATTTCAAGATTACTTATAGTTTAAGGATATAACACATCTTCCTAAAAACTTATAAAGGTTTGGATTTGTAAATTAAGGTAGAAAGAGTCTTGATTTTATTTAAGGACACACCATAGGGTATCATAAAGCAGACTTCTAGCACTGTTTGGGTGGGTCACGGAGCTATAATTTTGGGGTCCATATCTAGTGCTTTTGCCTTTTTTCACTCTGGCATTGTTTATTCTGATCTTCTCCTGAGACACAATGAACTCCTTTACTTCACCATACCTTTCTGCTTTGATGTTTTTGTCTTGGAGTTTTCCATGAATTGAGTCCTCTTAAACTATGAGCCTTTAAGTTATGAGTGTTGGGTCATTTTGTCCAGTCACCACAAAACTGACACATACAGTAATGGCCACAATTTGAGAGTCAAGTTGTAAGTACTTATTCTGGGAAGAAGGAAAGTGCTTTAATTTATAAAGATCCTGTTGTTCACAAGAAACACCATTTTTAAAATCTATCATCCATCAAACCCCCTCAAAAGAGAAATGTTGAAAGTATTCTTCTTTGAAAAATACCTTAATTTTTCCTCTACTATTTGTTATACAGAAAGACTTGGATTTTATATAAACTTTCAACATACAAATATTTCTTTGATTTGGATTCCCATTTGTTTGGAAATTCAATTTTTATCTGTGCATGATTTTTTTTTTTCCTGAACTGGGGAGGATTGAACTCAGACCCTTGCGCTTCCAGGGAAGTGCTTATTCTACTGAGCCATCTTACCTTCCCAGCCCCTGGAAATTCATTTTTTAACAATAGCCTTCAGTCTTTACTAGGTACCCCCAGAAAGCCCCAAGTGCCATTAAGTGCGCAATAATTTTTCTTCGAACTAATTTTCGTATCTGATGTATCTGCCTGATCCATATTCTTGTCCATCTTCATAGCAGCCACCATGAGCCCATAGGAAGAATATTCTTGGATAGAAAAGAAGAATTTTAGGTTAAACCTTTCAGAGCAGGACATTTGTCATGAACAGTGGTGCAAATGGAAGGGAAAGGGGTCAAATCCCAGAGGAGGAAGGCGAAGGGCAGAAGATGGTAAGTAACCGAGTAGGCTCATGTGCCAACTCACCCAAAGTTATCTGATGTTAAGCGCTGAAGGAGTGTATTGACAAAATTTAAAATGAAAATGCAAATTCCAGTATGCAAGTGGACTTAATAAAGATGAAATTATTTCTATGCATGAAAAGCATAGGTTAACAGAGTATTTCATACACTTTCATCTACAGTTATTCTAGAACCTGTTTCAGTGGCGTCTCTGACATATTCCTCTGATTTTTTTTTTTTAACTTGGGATTGAACTCAGAACCTTGTGCTTGCCAGATAGGTGGATATATCACTAAGCTATCTACCTGGCTCTCCCCTGATATTTCAGTGGTACCTAGGGTTTACCCCAATTCTAGCAAAATAAAACTGATATACTGAGAGTACAGAAGAGCATATTGAGATATTTTAATGGTCAGAGCTGATCTATGTGTGGTCTTATTTCTTTGGCTATAACTAACTTATTTATAGTCAGTGTAAATAAGATGGAAAATGCACTTGTCTTCCCTTTAAAAATAAAATGTTTGAACAAGAGGATAGGGCCAGGAGATAGCTCTGTGACACAATCACTTGGCAAGAGCAAGGTCCTGAGTTCAATCCTCACTACAAAAAAAAAAGAGAGAGAGAGAGAAAGATATTCTTTTTTATGGAAGATAATTACCCAAATTTTATAAGTTATTAATCAATGGATGGCAGGTACAGTCATCTGGAGATGTGAGCTTTCATTGAAAAGAAAATTCCTGAGAAGAAAAAACAAGATGAAAATCCTTGAAGTATAAAATATATGTACAACCAAGGAACCAAGGAATATACCTAATACATAAAGATCTTGTTGTCAAGGGCAAAGACCGTTGCTATTAACATGTTAGGAGAAAAATACAGGTAGGAAAAGGGGATGCTAGAAGGGTAAGGAAGGGTCAAAGACAGTGGGGAGAGTTAATGAATGTGAATTTCATCTAATGCACAAAAGTTTAGAATTCAAGTTTGAAACAAAATTTATGAAACATCCTATGGATAATTTCAAATTTTTAGACCTTGATAGTTCTACATACTGCCTGAAGAATGGTAGTAGATGTAAAAATAGAAGTAAAACACAATCGGTCACTTTGAGACGATCATAAGGGAAGAACAGAAAGGAAGCAGAGATGGGCCCCATCTGTCTTACTAAGCCCTTCATTAACCCCCATTTGGACCAACCAAGTGCACACTGCATCAGTTTTAAGGAACAAGTATTCAGAAATTCTGTAGCTTTAATCTTACCTAATTATAAAACTTGGAAGCAAATATCTCATTTGGGCAAAGAAAACAATTATGGTTTTTAAGCTTTCAACACACTTATAACTTTATTTTAATTATTAATGTTTATTAATTTTAAAGACATAAGAGTACTTGCATTTTTATTAATCAAAATTTTCCTATAAAAATATGAGACATCCAATGGATAGAGAAGATATGGGAATAATTTCATATATTTTTAAGGCTAAAATTTTTACATGAAAAAACCTAAAACTTCAATTGGAAAGAAAATTTTGAAATTAAAAGATGAGGGGCTGGGAAAACAGTTCAGTAGAGTAAGTGCCTGCCTGGCAAACATAGAGTCCTCAGCCCCGCAAAAAAATAAATAAATAAATAAAAGGTGAGTGATATACAGTGAATATGGGGAAAGGAAGTCACATAATTTTATGCCTTATGTCCATGGAGTTTTCGAAGTATCACAGAGTTACGTCTTTCTCTTCCAAGAACTCTATTTAAAGCACTATATACCCAATTTTTCTCTTTGGTTCAGAAGTAAGGGGCACTTTGTAACTTACATTAAACCTCATACTGGGCGTTTTAGGCTTCTTCTTCTAACATTAAAATGATTGTTCACATATGCATAACCCATAGTGTTCTGAAGAAGAATGGAACACCAAAAACTAAAACACTATTGCTATAAAGAATCCCTCTGTGATCCAGGGGTTAAATAATATGAATAAACATGAATATTATAGCCATTTGATTTTCATTAGAGACATATCTTTCTGACAATATATACCTCAAATATGTGGAAAATATTTAAAAGAAATAAAAATGCAAGAGTAGCAAGTACCTCTATGAAGTGCACCATGCTCAAAATATACCAAATTTGTAGAAAACAAGATAGAAAATATGAAAGGATCAATATATATTCTCTAAGCAAGCAAATGAACATAATGAGTAAAAAATAAAACCTTTAAACAGGAATAAAGGAATATATTTAAAAGAATGAGGGCTGGAGAGATATCTCAGTGGCATAAGCACCTGCCTGGCAATCAAATGGTCCTGAGTTCAATACCCTGTTCAAGGAAAAAAAAAGTTATTACTCTTCTGGGCTGGTGAGAGAGCTCGGCAGAGTAAGCACCTGCCTAGTCCAGCGCACGGACCAGAATTCAAACCCCAGGCCCACATGCTGCACCTGGCCCCACCCTTTGACCCAAAAGAATCATGCTGAAAGGGTCAGGGAATAGTCCCTGCACTCGCTGCTGCCATGACTGCAGTTAACTACACAGAAAGGCCTACAGGTGGGAGGAAGCACCAGCAGTGCAGTACGATGGCACCTGTAGCATAGAAGATGGACAAGTGGCATGAGTGCTTGTACAGATTACAGTAACAATATTCATGCGAGCCAATAGGTGGAAAGTTAAGTGAACTGGCATTGTGCTTGGACACAAAGATGCATGTAACAGAAGCAATTGGTCAGGGTCATCTTATTCTCTCTCCTTTGTGTATGTATGTATGTATGTTGGTTTGTTTTTGTTTTTCTTTCTTTTTTTTATTTTCTGTTTTTCCCTCTTTTCTAAATGGCTAAAGAGAACTCCAGGCACAGAAAACTAATCCCATGCCTCAGCCAAGACCAATTCAGATAGTTCCTTGTGTATGCCTGTATTCTTTCTTTTCTGAAAGAAAGTCTAATCTCTCGAGCGTGTGTGTGTGTGATCATTTCTGTCCTTCAGTTACCTTTGTCCTGTCTACCATCATTTTGAAATTTCCCCACCCTAGGGTGAAATCTCTATACCAATGGGAAACACTTAGAAATTAAGCTCCCAATTTACAATTGGTTCTGTTATATAATAGAAGATTGTACTCCTATGGCTTTATGAACAAAATTAATACTAACGCAGTTTGTCAGTTTTTTAACTGTTTTATACTGCTGTTATTTCTAATTATGCTACTTTAGCTAGGCTGACACATATGTTGTAATCAGTTTTTGTCCCTTCTACAACAATATTGGCAATCTCTAGAGATAACTTCACCACAGCCCAGCCCCAATGAACTTGGAACTGAACCAAATGGATATGAGGATTTCACCCATTTTTTTTCTTATGTACTTAGTACAGGGTCTTACTACACAGATCAGACTCACAGAGATCCTCCTATTTCCAGCCTTGCAAGCACTGGTATTGCAGGCACGTACCACCATGCCCAGTCTCAAACACCATCTCAGAACATCCCAGGGAGGGGGCTGGCACAGCACACTGGAGATCAAACCCTAGTCTCTGCATCTTCCTGAGCAGGCTCTTTAATCTACTGAGCTATCTGGCTATCCCAACATTTCACTATTAATAAACTGGAAGATAGGATCTTGGCACAGAATCCAAGAATCTCCTACACACAGAGAAGATCCCCAAGGAGCAGATTATTTCTAGAAATGACTGGATACTAGTGATAAAGTTCCCTACTATGAAAACTTCCAAGGATCAACACAGAAAACAAAATAGAAATTATTAAAATAGAAAATGACAAGGTGCAGAGGCAAGATGAAATCTCACACCTCCAGCTCACACAAATCAGGTATGGTTGATAATGAGATAAGGGAAAAATGGAAGAGAGAACTCTGAATGTTATTAAATGATAGCAACTGAAGTAAGGAAACAAAGCAGGTGCTTTAGACCCCTGAGCTATCTTGAAACAAATTCATGAGGCTACAGGGAAAATAGATCAGAAAAAATCTCACAGGTAAAAAAAAGAAATATTAACATTTATAAAGGAATTGCTCAGCTAATCCATAGACATAGAAAAATATAAGAGGAAGCCATGACAGATCAATATAGGAAAGAAATATAATAATGCCTTAGATGGATTTAGTCAGATATTTAGGATACTAAGAATTCAACTGAAACCTGGTAAAACTACTAGGACAAAACTGGAGAGACTTTAACACCTTGAAGATGTGAGCTCAGCCAGTGAATATGAAGGGAAAAACACTTTGAAAATAGCAAGTATAAGGGAAGGACTATTTAACAGTTGCAAGATGATTAAAAGATAAAAATATGAGAATAATTGCTGTCAGTGGAAAAGTATGAGCCAACACAAATGATATAAAAATATATTTGCAAAGGTAATACCAGAAAATCTAAGAATAAGAAAACTATCTGACATACAGATCAGTGGAGCATACAGAACTTTAATTAGCCATAACAAAAAAGATCTACGCACAGGCATATAATAATCAAGATATCAAATATTGCGCACAAGAACAGAATATTAAAGCTGTTACCGAAAAGATACAAAAAAAACAACCAAAAAATAAACCCATGTGATTGATTACAAACTTCTCAACACAAACCTTCTGAAATCAAGTCAAGAAAAGCTTGGAATGAAGTATTAAAGTATTCAAAGAAAAGAACTCCCAGTGCACACTGATGTACACTGAAAAACTCTTTCAAACTTAATGGAGAAATCAGACACTTCCACAACAAAGAACAAATGAAGACAGTTATGAACATCAAACCAACACTACAAGAACAACTGAAAGATATTCTAGACAGATGTAGAAATTAAATGTAAAAAAATTAAAAAATTCAGGCACCTATAATGGTTGAATGACAATGGAGTGCCCATCTTGACAGGTCTAAACGAAAAAAGGGGGATACAAAGGAAGAACCATGCTCTGTTTGTATAAACAGTACAGTTAGGATAAATATGCAGAGCTTTTGCATAATTATATGAGAAGCAAGATTTGCACTAATAGTGATTACAGGATACTACATCAGCTTCTAGTACTATGGACCACCACTAGGAAGATAACAAGGTAGAAAGCCTGTGATTACAGGTGCATGCCACCATGCCCAGTGTCCATCGCCCACTGTCTCAGCATGCCTCTGGGATGAGGGAAAGGAGAAAAGAAAGAAGGAAGGGAAAAAGAAATATGTAGGTTTATACATAGGATAGCATGGATAACTGTACGGCTTATTTCTGCTGATCTGTTCAAAGGAGTTGGTGATGCTTATATTTTTTCTTTTTATTTTTTCATGTTTCATAGTTTTGCTCAATTTTACGGGCTTATATCTGATAACCTGATCAAGTATTTTGAAGACAACAATATGCAATATAACAACTGTTGTTGAATTCCTACCATTTGGTTTAGTGAAACTCTGTAATGCTTCTAATGCTCTTTTTATTATCTTTTTGTATTCTCTTTAAGAATTAAAAAAATAATTAAAAAAATAAATTTAAAAACTCAAAATTTTAGGCTCGTAGCAAATATGAGGATACAGCGAATATGCTCATAGCAGCTTTCCCAGCACTAGGATTACAGGCCTGTGCCACCAGGCCTGGTTTGGTGGCTGTCATGGCAGACTTGGGATTCTGGGGCCAATGTCGCATATGGTACCAGAAATCTAACATAGGACCTTGTATTTGTCAGGGAGGGGCTTAGACCACTGAGCTATCTCTCAGTACATAGTAGCACTGTCATTTCTTATTGTTCTGAAATTCTGTGTCATCGTTTGGTTTTCCTCTCATTAAAATAAAAAGAAAAACAAATATACAAGTATTATTGCTATGTAGCCAGGATTTTTTACCCTTTGGCATCATCTCTCTTTACTTCCCACTCCCTTATATTTGGGTAATCATAATTATACTGTCCAACTCTGAGTTCAGTTTTTCCTATTTCTCTTTTAAGGAAGGACAAATAATATTATTTCTCTTTTAGTCTTTGTCATGGTACTTTTGATAAATATAATACATACATTTATTTGCAAATAATAAACCATCCAGACTAAATCCCACTTGATCTTGATACATGATCCATCTAATGCAGTGTTGAATTCAATTTGCTAGCATTTTGTTAAGAATTTTTTCATATCTGTTAAGCTGACATGGTACCTTAGTTTTCTTATGATATCTTTGTTTGATATCTGGGTAATTACAGATATACAAAATAAGTTTAGAAATATTCTTCATCCATGATTTTTTAAATTATGGAGAATTGATATTAATTCTTCCTTAAACATTTTATGGACTTCAGCAGACAATTTGTGAGATCCTAGGCTTCTCTTTAATGGAAAATTGTGTTTTAGATCAGTCTTCTCCTGAATTATTGATCTATTCAGATATTTTCTTTGTTTATAATTTTGCGTAAATAAATTGCTTATGTCTAGTAAGATATTTTTTCTAGGTTGTCCATTTGTGGTATATCAATACACACAATAGTCTCTTGTTTATTTTCCTACAGCATCAGCTGTAATGTCTCAGTTTTGTTTCTGATTTTAGGGGAGTTACCAGCCATCAAACTCAGGACCCTCTGCTTGCCAGGCAGCTACTGTGCCACTTTGCTAAATCTTCGGCCCCTTATTTCTGATTTTATATACTTGAGATTTTTTGTTATTGCCTTTGAAATATAACTTTTATCAGAAATAGAAAGCCAAGCACTGACTCTATTGACAGAAGAAGTTAAACGATTTCTGATAATGATGAAGATAAAGGTCTGATGTATAAAGACTATGAAGGCAATCTGCCGAATAATAATAGAAAGCCACATGGAAACACAGAAAAGAAAATGACTAAGTGCTTCATCATTCATACCATCATTTCCCTATTAGGAAACATGCTCTTTGCCCACCACAAGGACAGTTCCTTGCTGTTTTGCCTGCTGGAATGTGGTATAAACATTTCATTGGTCTCTGCTCCTGAAACTCATGGCATGAAACTTGGAGAGCAATAA
This sequence comes from Ctenomys sociabilis, assembly GCA_004027165.1. Taxonomy (NCBI): domain Eukaryota; kingdom Metazoa; phylum Chordata; class Mammalia; order Rodentia; family Ctenomyidae; genus Ctenomys; species Ctenomys sociabilis. Next base: position 72,194 of record PVKA01005598.1, on the reverse strand, counting down.
GGTAACTAGTTTAGCTGGTCTACAATAACTTTATATGAACTTGTTTCAATTGTCAAAAAGCTTGGCCTGGGATCTAAAATCCTGTCATTCATGGAAATAGGCTAATTGGCATCTTTTAAAGTATTAAGTTTACTTAAAACATTTAGGAAAATGTGTGGCTCTATCAAAACAAGATTTATGTATGAAATGTATCATATTAAACATGATATCAGACTGAAAGGGATATTTCATGTTTGACACATTTCCATAAGCATGATATATTTTTCAGTAATCATCTCTTCCTTTATGAGATTTCTGAGCCACTAAGCAAAATTTTCAAAGGAGGAATTAGAGAACATTTAAAAATTACTAATTCAAATGTGGAATGATTCCTACCTGCTTCCCTATTTCCTGGATATATAGTCCTCATAGATTAAATAGTGTTCAGGACAGATATTTTTCTCAGCTTTCATACATATTAGCTAAATTTGATCAGTGCCTTCAAGGTTCTGAAAAAAGTCACTGAAAGCCATGTATGCCCATGGCAAGGAGTTCAGGATTCACTTAAATCAGCCTGCCAGAATATAGGCTTCTTCTCCAGCCTATAAATACTCAACCACTTTTAGGTCTTCCAGATCCATTAGATTTGGTTATTCTCCTCCTTGAATAAAAAGTATAATTAACAGTTTATACCTCAGTGGCATAAGCACTTCCCTGGAAAGTGAAAGGTTCCAGTTTGATTCCTCATACTGCAAAAAAAATAATAAAGTACAATAAATAAACATTGGTGTTCTGATGTAAAAAAATAATACCATCAACAAACCTTGGGACACATGAGATTTAGTCCATCAATGTCTTGGAGAAGTGGGCTGTGGTCATAGCTTGCTGAAATGCTATAGATTCTACCTATTGCAGAATATTTGTGGCAGTAAGAAATTACCTTTTGCCTGTACAGGTTTCAAATTTCTGTGTTCAGAATTTACTCATGGGGTATACGCGAATTCTGAAAATAGGTACAGGAAAATATAATTGTTTTTATGTGCTTGCGTTTGGAATATTGGTTCTTTTCTGGGAAGAGCTAAGGGCATTCATTCTCAAGCCCACCTGGCTGGCACAGATACTCGAGAGCCTCAGAAATTCTAATAGCTAAAATCTAATATTTCTAAACTCAGATATTGTGATCAGCTCTTGTGAATGAGTGAGGGGATATTGAAAAATAGTTTGTCAAAGAATATCTATTCCCTCCTCAGTTCAATTTCACAAACCTTTATCCAAGTCTTAATAAGTGTCATTCTATGTTGTGAGATAGGGACATGCATTCAATCAGAGGAGTCTTGAGGAGCCCAAAACCTTTGTGATAGGGAGGTTCAGGGTGAGACAGAAGCTCCAAAAGCATTTCTGATGTATGCTGCAGGTTAAGAGCCACTTGACACTGTGCAGAGACACGTCTCTTTCTTTTCCCAACTAGCTCCTTCTAAATTTTGTCTCTAGTCTTAGAGATGTCTGAGGCTGAATTCATGCTTAACTACCTACTAGCTGGGTTGGGTAACATTATTTTTAAGACTCAGATTACTTCTTTATTTGAAGTATGGAAAATAATGATAACTGTATAATGAGATATTGGAAAGTCTAAATGGGATTCTGCAACTTAAAACTGTTAATTTAAAGCCGGTAAGGTACAGAGCACGACCAGAATCTAGAAGCTGTCACCCCTGTTACTGCTCCTGGTACTGAGCTTTTCCAAATATTAACCATGATTTAGATGTTTCCAAAAGGAGAAATAAACATGTTTCATTGTTACTTTTACATTTGTCCTCAGAGTGGAGCTAGGACAGCTCTGAGGACTTTCCTAACCTCCAATCTGATCTCACTTCTTATCAATATTTTTGACTAAAGATTCATTCAGATAAATACTTTTGTATTGTATTCTAGATTACTGTTGAAATACAAGCTAGGTAAAAAGTGGTAACAGCTTTTTACTTTTTTTTTCTCCATATTTTAGGGAAGGGTCTACAGGGTGTTCAAGGTCTCCCTACTAGATCAAACTTACAGTGATTCTCCTATTTACATCCTCCCAAGTACTGGGATTACAAGCACGCACCACCACACCCAGTCTCAATTGCAGCCTCAGTGCACCCTGCAGGCGGAGCCGGCACAGCATGTGGAGGGATGGAACCCCTGGCTCCTGCACCCACTTGCAGGCTTTTTAATCTGTTGAGCTATTTGGCCAGTCCCTCAGTTTTCTACTTTGCACTGTGCATTTTTATTATATTTATCCATATTAGGTTAAAATCTTAAACTCAGGGTATAAGTCTAATTCTCAATATTTATATAAAATCTAGACCAAGTCCTTGTGTAGACTAAGCCCTTAAGATGAATGAATGGATAAAATATTAATTACGTATTTTGAAACCCATGAAGATCACATCCTTCTTTTTCGAATTTTAGTATCAGAAAAGCAACTCAGAACAAAAAGTTTTGAAAATTCGCATCACACTGCTTTGTGGCATTCTTTGTTTCTTGTTAGCTGAAAATGTGATGATGGTGTGATCTGAGTCTCTCCCTTTCCCTTGGGAAATCCTCTGATAGAATAGATTTTTGGTAAATACTTGAGGCAAGGCTCTGTGAATCTATAACTATTTGCTTCAGGGAGAAATTTTTCCACCTCAGGCAAAGTTTTCCTGAGCTTTGCAATCATGTGAGTAAATTTACATTGTCTAGAAAATTTCATCGTCCATCTCATAAGTCACTTGATATTGCATCATCATTATCTGAGAGAGACACACTGAGAGAGAGAAAGAGAAGGAGGGAGGGAGACAGAGACAGAGAGAGTGACAGAGAAACAAAAAGTCAGAGGGAGATCAGAGGCAGCAAGAGGCAGAGAGCCAGAGAGAATGCAAGTGTGCACGTAAACTTTCCTACGTTAGACTGCAATTTCCTTGACAGATAAATCCAAAGTTTCCCTTCCACTTCTTACTCATGCTGCGCGGTCAAAGTCTGACAGGTACAGAATCATGACTCATAAATGTTTGTTGATTGTTTTATTATCAAGCAGAAAAATGAAACATTGCTGTTAATATCTTTTCCATTTCCCACTTCAGCTTTGACCTATAGGCAAACCTAAGAAATTACTTTTCACAAGAAAACCTTAAAATGCTGCTCTACGTGGGCCATTGTAGGTTATGAAGTTTGCATGAGAGAAAGTGAACGCACAGCCTACCCCCATGCTGTGTCTCAGAGACCTCAGCAAGGGAGTAAAGAAGGCCTTAATGCATTCAGCAGATGATATTAAAAATGGGAAACACTGGAAAAATAAAATGGGCCCTAGCAAAGAAAAGAAAATAAATTTCACTTTGGAAAAAATAACTAAGACATCTACAGGAAAAATAATTCGAAACACAGATTCAGCAGCCGAGGGAGCCTTGGACGGCATCTCGCGAAGCAGGCCACCTTCAGAGGGACCAGGGTCCCGGCCGGTGTTTAATGGCACTCATTGCCCCGTCTTGCCCTCCTCACTGAAAGGCAACTTTTTTCCTGGGATTCTCATAGCATTTAAAAGTGAAATTTTTGTATTTTCAAGTATAAGAGTCAAGTGTCCATGCTGCCCTAAACCTAAGGTTATAAACAAAATTATATAAAAAGGAAGGAGGTCAAGAGATGGACAGAGTGGAGCTGGAGGAGAAGGAGAGGCGTGATCAGGACATCAAGGTGTGCTGCGCACACGCAGCACTTTTCCTCAAGAAGCTTGAGTGTTATGTGCTCAGCACTTGTATGAAGGAAAAGTTCAGCAAAAGGTGCAATGTACGCTAACAAACAAAAATGTTAAGCTTTTGTTCGTAATTAAATTTTCAGAGATGAATAAAAACCGGTGGAATAGACGGAAGCCAGGAGGCACAACAGATTTTGCAAAACGAAAGATGCAGAGAATAGCAACGGCCTCCGCACAGCCAACGCTGGTTATTTTATGGCCACTGCAAAATTTTACTTTAAAAAAAAGACAATTTAGAATGCTCTCCACTAACAGAAAATATGTCAGCAGCTTGTTCGTAGCACCCTGGTCTGACCATCCGTGGAATTCTGCTCGCAAATGTCAAGCAGCCCCAGCACTCTTATATGCAGCATGACAATGTGGGGAAATCCGCCTTTCACTCCAAAGCGTACTCATCTTATTAGAATTAAAGCATGCTGAATATAAAGTAGTTTGACACTTATTTTATGAATATTTTTGACAGGTCAGCTACAGTTTCCAGGAGTCTATTTGAACTATACTTCATCTTATCTTTACCTGGTCCACCTCCCTTATTTCCCATCCATATCAGAAATTACAAGGCAGGGGACTGCTCAGTTCCAAGTAGGTTTACAACATGATGCAAGTTCAGATTAGCATGAAAACCAGACAAAAAGGAAAAGCAGACTAAATATATTATGATTTTCATCCTTAGACAGCGGCCCAATTCTTGTTTGCTCCACCCTTAATTCTTTTAGGCTAAGGATATGAAACTGTAATATTTTTCAAGGTTTCTAAGAAATAGTCATTTGCCCTCATTTCTTTAGTAAGCAAGAATCTTGCTATTTTCCAGTGGTGAATACATTTCAGATGAAATGATAATGATGTACATTCTTATTATTTTTAACTAATACTCAGATTGTAATACACTTGCCAGTTGAAGGCTACCTGAGACTCACATTCAAGAACAAGAAAGTAAATTTGCATTATTATCTGTATTAATAAAAATGAACATAGTATTTGTAAAAGGTTTTCTGTGATACTATACATCTGGCAATGAAGAATATTAATGTCTGAGAGTTAGAAAATAAGTGAGGAAGACGTTTTAAGATGAGAAGGCAGAACTGGAATGCTCTGGATAACCAGCCAACTAAATTTCCAAGGAAATACTTCCAGAGAGGAGGGAGAGTCATAGAGAGGGAACTCCGGAGTCTGGGAAAGAGTCCATCTGGAAGGTTCAGTGAGCACCAATGAGGAAATCTGTATAATAAAACTCTCCAAGCCATCAAGAGCTACCTAAAATGATAAAATCAACAGAGCTCCACCCTGACATTGTGACTTATTACACCTACCAAGTAAACAGCATGTTGTGACTTATTACACTTACCAAGTAAACAGCAGTTAGAATTTTCACAGCCTCAAATCTCAATGAATATAGAGACACTTCCTACTACAGTGAAAAGTTAGGCATATTTCAACCTTAGAGAATCAGTTCAGGTTATGAGGTGCTCTGGGGCTCTTTGGGACAGCACCTCACTTCTGCAATGTAGGCTAGCTTAGTTACACAGAACAGGCTTACTGAAACTCAAGCTTCTTCTGCCTCAGACTGCCAAGAGCTAGGAGTGTAAGTGCTCAACGCCATGCCCATCCAGTGTGGGATTTGATCAGAGACACCATGCAAGTTAAGACAATATGGCATTCAACGTGGAGCCGAGGACAAAATGCAAGAGCCTTTATTTTCGGCTCAGTATTTGTATTTTGCAGTGTGACACTGAGAAAACATTAAATGTAAGTGACTGAAGAACTTACATGTTAAAGTTATGACTTAGAAGTACTAATGATAATCAGAAAAGTTCAGATAAAAAAGAAACAAAAGTTAAGAAAGATCAGGTGGCTAATTTAAAACTTGGGTACTGAAGCATTGGTGACAGTGAGAATGAGGAAGAAATAAGAGGAAGATCTCCGTATTTCTTTACATCTGTTCTTTATTCTGCTTTTCATTTGCATCTTGAGTTTCTCATATAAGGGAAACCATGTAACATTTAAGTTTATATGTCTGATTTTTTTCTGTATTTTATGGAAAGGTCTACAGGGTGTTCAGGGTCTCACTACTAGATTGGACTCATAATGATCCACCTGTTTACAGCTACCCAAGAGCTAGGATTACAGGCATGCACCACCAGGCCCAGTCTCAATCACTGTCTCAGTATGCCCTGTACATTTTGAATTTGGTAGCTTAAAAGAATAGATATATCAAATATTAGAATAGTTACTGTAGTAATATTTGTGAAGGAAATTTTGAAGCATACAGAGTGGAGGTCATTAGAAGGCAAGAAGAAAACATAGTGAAAAACTGAAATATAAAACTTAAGCCCTGAGGAAAAATAGAGGGGCCGGGGAGATGGCTCAGTGGAATAAGCCCTTCCCTGGCAAGCGCAAGGGTCTGAGTTCAATCCCTGGTTCCCCCAAAAAAAGAAAGTAAAACAAGAAATAGAAAAATAGAGCCAAGTTAAACAGGAAATCATTAATCAAAAGAGAAGATCACACATATAAACACACACACAGTGCAATATATAAGTACAGAGGCTAAAACTGCACCCTAATGAACTATAACTGGAAATACAATTCATGACTTCTATCTAAGGGAGACAAAACATAACAAAAATAAGCATATGATACAGAAAGATGTATACACAAATACACATGAACACACACACACACACACACACACACACACATGTTTTAACACCCAGGAAGCAAGATTATCAAAATGGAAATGGAGAGTCATGTCAGAATTTTATTATTGATCATAATAAAATTAGGAAACAGAACTTCAGAATGATAAAAACATTGAGATAATGATTTTTGATGCACGCGAGAAGGTGTTAAATTATTTAAAGACACAATGATACCAAAACAGAGACGTTAATAATGATTATTGAGAGGCTGTGTTGATGTCTGTACTGAATCCTCTGCTGCCAAGCAGGGTGAATGCAGAATATTTCTTCCAGGAATAATTGCATGCTGCAAGACACTCAGTAAAGATATTAATGAGGAAGTTGGCTCAAGTTAGAAGGAACAGGGCTTTCATTACAGCTGATAACTTTCCCCAACCTAATGACTATCACCAATATATATATTTCTTCTAAGTTGTTAGCTGTATTAAAAAAAGCAGGGAATTTAACAGCAGGGCCATCAACCTTCGGTGGTAGAATTCTGAGGCAGAGTGACATTTTGGTGATGTCCTAGTTTGGAAGCTACATAAGAGTCAAATTCCACCACTTATAACTTTTACTACCACAAATACTTTCTGAGTTTCATTTTATCATAAAAATAGTGAATTATGGTAGAAAGTATGTATAATAGCTATTTTATGATCATCACACTGAGTTTATAAAATGGAACATAGAAATCAATCTTTTCTTAAAGCTTACAAAGAATGAAGGAAAGGCAATAAGGTCACCCTATTGCCCTAGGACAGGTAGTCCAAGCCTCACACACAAGCTTCATCATAAATGTTTCTGGCCAGGCTCTGAACAAAGAGACAGAGAAGACCTGATGACATCAAATAAATACCTAGGAAGCTGCATCATCAAAACTCAAGACTTTCAACAGGCATTACAGTGTCCACTCTGTGCTAGGACAGGAACATTATTGCAAGTTTTGGACAGGCCTGGGCTACAAAGTGAGTTCAAGGCCAGTCTTAGCAAGATACTGTCTCAAAAAGACACCAAAATTAACATAAGGGCCAGGGAGATGGCTCAGTGGAATAAGCGCTTCTCTGGCAAGTGCAGGGGCCTGATTTCAATCCCTGGTTCTGCCAAAACAAAAACAAACAAACAAAAAAAATTAACTTAAGTATTTAAACTTAAACAAACTAAAGCTGATACATACATACAATAGGAAAATAGGTGTGCAAATATTTTAATAACAGCACAAAAGACATTAAGCTAACAAGAGCAGATGAAAGTGGTTAATGAAGTCTGGTTTCCAAGAACAGTAACTATTATTAACTTCCTACTTCATAACTGTGTGCTGTATAAATTCAAGAAAATTTATATTCATAGAGTTCCACCTAAGATTACAACATTGGGAAAATTAACGTCTCACCTCCAAAAGAAAAGTTGCAAACTGAAAACTGCAAGGCTAATGACGAAAGATCTATTCTCGAGTCTGGTATCGGCTTTGTGTACTCTGGCCTCGCAAACTTTCCAGTAGCATCTCCTGAGTATAATAAAGGGCCTGATTTAGAGTCCACACGTTCTCCTCCCTGTTAGACACACAGTTAATTGCTCCTTGGAGGATATTATATGACAACAAGTGTTCTCTTCTGCACTATAAGTGGGAGAAGAGGAGAAGAGAGGAGGAAGAAGGAAACCAAAAAGTGCTTCATGTTTAAAGTTACAGTTTAGGAGCTTAGCGTCTATTTGTTCATTTCAAATACATCTTTGATGGTTTTGTTTAGAGGTATGCTTGAAGAATGGAATGGATTAATTGCATGGCTCTTCAGTAATCTGCTCCAAAATTTGTCAGACACACTAGAAATCACTGGAATAATAGGGTCAGCCAGATAAGTTCAGCAGATTAGAGCACCTGCTTAGGCAGACCCAGAGGCAGGGATTCAATCGCTGACCATGAAGTGCCAGCCTTGCCCCCAGGGGCACATTGAAAGGGTGAATGAGACTGGGTAGACTCTGTACTAAATACATTAAAATAAATAAATAAATCACTGGAATGGAGGCATAAAGAAGCGTGCCTCTATGAAATATTGTTACTAAATTCTAAAATTGTTAACATATTATATAGATATCCAAGAAGACACATCCATTTCTCTTTCTCATATATAAAAGGTAGATAGATAGATAGACAGTTAGACAGACAGACAGAAAGACAGACAGACAGACAGAAAGACAGACAGATAGATAGATATGCCCATATCCTTTCATACTGTTGTGGAGACTACAAACCAATTTCATGTGTTGATAGAATTGGTCTTCCTCTGAAAGCAAAACTCTGTGTCTCTTTCGGAGTCACAGAACTCTGCACCAGGGTCATCATGTTATATTTTCCCACTACACTGTATATCTCTGTGCTTAAATGCCCTATTCTTGCGATGACGTCAGTTACATGAATTTAAATGGAATTGGTATCCACTGCATCCTATTTTGACCTTATCTTAGCTCATTATATTCACAGCAGCTTTTTTATCCTAGAAAGCTGTGCCACAAAGCATTAGGGTTATGAAGTCAATATTTATTTGAAATGGACTAAGAGGAAAAAGTAATTCCACTAACCAAGAAGTTAAAATTTGATTAGTGACAGTTTTGTAACAGGTCTTGTCACCCAGCTATTCATTAGCTTACAAAAGTCATCTTTCACTGATTCATTATGTTATTTATAATATTTGTTGGTTATAAGATGATAAACATAAGTTATCAATCTCAGTTTTGTGTCTATGTGGAAAATCATAAAATCCTGGAAATAATTGTGATGTTCAAATCACAGAAGAAGAGCAAAAGACCTATCAAAGACACTAAAAGAAAATCATGAAATAATGTGCTTTAAAATAAATTTTCATTTAATAGTTTCCAGAGGAATATTAACATTTACTTATGGAAAGTACTTAGCATGAAGGAACTCTGTATACAACTCATGAATATGCACCTGAATTTGGCTCATAATGACATAAATGTAATTACCATTTTTAATGGTCCACGTGGCGATGAGCTCTTCCTAAAAACCAGAAAATGTTTTAATTTCTTTATCTGAATTTCCTCACTTAAAATGCCGACTCTGCCAGTGAAGTCACCCTCCCCCAACTGAAGGAAATGGGTCTTAGGCAATTACATAACTCACCCAGGGACACACAGGTTGTTTAGAGGCCTACAAATCTCATGAAGTACTCCAAATGTTAGACATTACACTGTTTTAGAAAAACTAGCTGTGCTTTCCTGTTATCTCTAAAAGCTTCTAACTTTCCCTAAAATTTTATTCTAGCTCTTCCTTGATTGAGAACTGATGTAATATTAATTTTCAGATCATGATATTGCATGAATAAATTTTTCAGACATAACAAACAGCCTAAATCTTAGACAAATTGATTCCCTGAAAAGTTGCAAATCATATTCCTGTTTCAAGCAATTTATGAAACAATCCAAATCTACATTACTCATCTGGGTGATAAATCAGATTATGTAATGTGTGATTTCAAAAAAGATAAGATACTGCAAAAATAAAACTTCTCAACAATGACTAACTGGCAGCTTATAGAGATTACCAGTGTCCATGCATGAGCAGTTGTCCCCAGTCAGATTCCACATTCTTGCCTTTGTATATTAGGGAAGGCTTTGGGACTGGGCAAAAAACTACTTGCATATGTAAAGCCACTAAGTATCTAAGGTGCATCCGTCACCGGGGTATAGGGTCACACTCCCTGCCTAACTCCAAAACACCATAGTTCAAATTTTATCTATCTATAAAATCTGAGCTTCTTTCAGATTCCTGGGAGCATTTAGCCAGTTCCTCTGGCAACCTCAGAAATACAAAGTACATGCGACTTCTTGTAAAAATCACATTAGAAGCAGACAGAATGAAAGGTCTACTTGTACGGGATAAACTCCATCCTGCAGCATTGTTCTAAATGTATGGAACAGACAGAGAAGCAGGTTGCCATTAAAAAAGTTGCCAATTTTGACATTCCCGGGACCAAATAAAAAAGCACGCCCAGAAAGTCATAACTCCACTAACCTTCAAAATCTGGTGGACTAATTTAATTCAAATTGTGCAAAATAGTACATTGTTCACTAGCCTAAAACTAATGTAGAAAACAGGGAATAATCTGGTTTCTTTGTAAAATTAGGCATTTTATTTTAACATTAGAATGTCACATAAAACTACCAAAAAAATTCTTTTAAATTTAAGACATTGCTTGTTAACCCAGGTGCTCAAATGTTTGTGCCTCAGTTATGTAACTGTTTATACAAGTTTTAAAACTTCACACATTACCTCTGGAAGCAACATCCTTGTTATAACTCAGATATTTGCAGAGACATTTGAAGTTAAGTATGAAATAGCACTGCAGGATCTGCAATCTTATTACCTTAGACGCCCAGACATTTTGCCTCATACAAGTGCAAGTTTGGATAGTGTATTTTTTTTTTCTTCCTATGAAGTGAGATTGCTTATGCTCTGTGCTTTACTTTGACTTAACGATGCTTGATATGATAATCTGCTTATTACAGGGTTTGACATATAAAATGCAGAAAAGTTTCTCTAATCGATTGTGAAGAGTATAAAGGAGAAGACTTGGATTGAACTGCAAATAATGTGTAACACATTAACTTTAATTTGGGCCAGAGCACACAGCATAGCCCTGAGTGCTCCTACTCAGATCTCTGCTTCACAACTTCCTCAAACCTATCTATTGGGATATTATGTAACTGCTCTTTTGTTCATTCCAGTGAAAATTGAGGTGAATAATAAAAAACAACTTAAGAAATATGAATAATAGGGGCTTTGCTGGGTAGCTCAGTTGTTTTAATCACCTAGTGGGCAAATGCAGTCAGGCGCAAAAGACCTCAGTTCAATATCCAGCTCCAGACCTTCCTTTAGGGCCACCTGAAGTAGCAAATAATAATAAATAAATAAATAAATAAATACATAAATAAATTGCTTATCAAATTTTCAGGGCAGGCCAAATAACTCACTGGATTAGTGGCTGCTTAGGCAGACAGGGCCTGAGAGTTCGATCCCCTGGCCTGCAATGTCTGGCATGCTGTGAGAGCAACTGAGACTGGGTGTGGTGGTGCACCCCTATAATCCCAGCACTTGGGAGGCTGTGAACAGGATGATCACAACAAATCTGATCTATGCAATGAGACCCTGTAAACCCTGTCTTCAATACAAGAAATAAAGAAATGCAGGTAATAACTTTTCACAATATTATGACCTCTGAAAACCAAGAAGGATCCTATATCCATATGATTTTGATTGTAAAAAGTTATGAAATCTAAATATGAAGAAAATATTTGATTATATTGTTATGATTACCCAAAAATACTACGTTGTAACTTTCTAATTAATGGTAAAGAGGTAACACTCAACAAGATATTATTTAGAAGTCTTAACAGAAAATACTTTTTACATCCAGAAACACTACAAATAAAAAAATATCAATACTTCACTTATAAATGCAATATTTCCTCTAGATCATAACTCAGTGTTGTCGCGTTCATTCACAACAAAGTATTTTGGTGTATCTAATAGAGGAATACTTAAAACAAAAAATCAATGTGCCTCTGCATAGTTCATTATTTCAGGTAATTGCACAAGGATGCTTGTATTCCCCACAGTTACAAAAAAAAAATTGTATTTAATTTGGGAAAAGGGCTATAAAGAAAATAGAATAGTGCTGAGAATACACAAAAAGAAGCAAGCACATGTCTTTCCATAAGTTTTCCATTTCTTGGATTCATAGATTATCAAGTTAGAGAAAAGAGCCTGGAAATTGAATTTATACTTGCACAATAATCTTTCAACTGGAGAATACTATTTCAATCCCCAGGAAAATGTGTATTTTCTACTTATGCATCAAATTCTACCATTTTAAAAATTCTTCATGACCATGAATATATCTTCTTCCACGAATTCAGTTCTGCATCTTTATACAACTTCAATTCCAGCCTAGGAAAAAAGATGTGTTACCATAGTATAGCTGTTCCTACCTGTTCTCTGATTGATTAGGTCCCCCAAAGCAGTTATCCTCCCTCCATGCCAAACACAATAGTAATCTGTTGTTGAAACCATAAATACCAAGAGGATTAATGAATTTCTATTGTTTTCAGCTTTCTGTTCAGATGTTTCAGAGCCCACATACTCTGAGAAGCAACTGATTTTCCCAGAAGTCTGTAATTGCACCCTCTGGCATTCAATGTACTTGTGGAAGAGAATATACATCTGAGAAACCTGCTTTCCTGTCCTTGTAAAGGCCACACAGGAAGTAGAGGGCTCCTCTAAACTTCCTATTTCTCTTAGCAGTCAAGGCAGGGGCCAGGCCCAGCCCACAATGGCACTGACTAAACCCATCTCCTTACCATCAATCAGCACAAGTTACAAAGACATCATACCATTTTCATCCTTCTTTGTTTAATCACTGACTCCACACAAATCACAGCCTGACCAGTACTGGCACTAATCCCTTTAAATTTTTCACCAGTTTCTGTGTTATACCAAAAAAGAAGCACATCTGCTTTGCATCTCAAATCCCTTCTACTGTGCCAGGTTGACCACATTGTCCAACATCAAAGAAGCTACTTGAATCCTCCAATTCTTTCTAGAATCTTCTCTTCAGAGCATTTCTCCAAGACCTAGTTCTTCCTGAGGCCACTCATACTAACACTCTTGCCAGTTGTATCTATTTCTTTTACCATATCAATTGTCTGAATAGAATGGGAAGTGGAGCAGTCAATTGCACCATACTTTCTAGAACATTCTCTATTCTTTATCCTTAATCACTAGCCTATTTTTAATATCATATCATGATCCATATATTAACAGCATTAATAGATAAATGTATTCTTTTTTCCTGGTGCTGGGCATGATAAATGTATTCATATATCAACATAACAGAAAAAAGTTATGAAGTTTTTCAAAAATATGTAGCAAGCAATAAAAAGAAATCAAGTTCCATCAGCATGAGTAGTAAACATTGTTAATAGTTGTAATGATTTCAATACGGCAAAATGAATAAACAAAAGTGCAATTGAAATAAAGAAGTCACATTATTTGTAAGTATACCCTCAACACAAAAATAGTTGGTAAAGGCTAAAGTGCAGTTGTAAAAATTAATATAAAGTGAACATTGGAACTGGGTACAGAGTAAACACATGCAATTTTTTCTTCAGCAATAAGTAGCAATAAACAAATGGACTCATTTTCAAAGATACTTGGAAAACTTTCTTCAAGGTGAGAAATTAGAGAATGATGCATATTAATGCTATTTTTATTTCATACCTTATGGGAGGTCTTTGCCAAGATATTAGGGAAGAAAAGAAAAAAGGAAATCAGAATTGCAAAAATTTATATTTGTTTTCACATAATAATTTTAAATTTAGGAAGCTCTAGTCAAACCAGTCAAAACATTAATAGAACTGATAATTTAGTAAAGATCAGGATAAAAAATGTACTTTAAAAATCAATGATATTCCTGAATTATTTGAAAAAGAAATAAAAAGTCTATTATGTCAACTATAAAAACAAAAACAATGAGGAATCAATTTAACAAGAGATAAAGCTCTGTTTTCAAGAAACTAAGAAGCATTGATTAAAGAAATAATTGAAAAAAAAGTGGAAAAAAATCCCATGTCCATAGATTAAAATAAGTAATATTTCCAAAATTACTTATTTAAATAAGTAATTTTACTTATGACTTGTGACTTTCAATACAATTTTTTGAAAATTAAAAAAAAATGCAAAATACTCTGAAAACAAATTTGACCAAAAGTATCCATGGAGATAACTTAGTAGAATAAGCACTTGGCTGGCAAGCACAAGGGCCTGAGTTCAATCCCCCCTGTTCTGCCAAAATGAATAAATAAATAAATAAATAAATAAATAAATAAATAAAATAAACAAATAAAAATTTGACCAAAAAAGTAGCACAATATATGATTTTAAAATACACCACAAAACATAGTAATCAAAACAGCATTCCACTAGTATAAAGATAGATGCACAAAAAAATAGAACAGAATAAAAAGGTTAACAATAAAGACACATATTAATAGCCAACTTAATTTTTGAAGAGTATACAGAGAACACAGAGAAGTTTCTTTAATAAGCGCTACCAGGAACACTACATCTTCTCATGAAGAAGAATGAAATTGGACTTGATTTCATACTGTATAGCATAAACAATTCAAAATTAATTAATAACTTAAATATAGCACCTAGAATTATAAATCACTAAAATAAAATATGGTGAGAAATCTCCATCAATGTGGTCAATGGTGTCTTTGGGTTTGACACCAAAACATACTCAATTAATATAAAAGACAAGATTACATCAACTTAACATTAGCAAATGAACAGATGTTCAGGAAATATATTTGTATATATATTTTAATAAAATTTAGACTTTAAACAGGAAGTAATTCTGTCATTTGCAACAACATAAATAAAATTAAATGGAATTACACTAAGTTAAATAGGCCAAGCATACACAAAAAAGTGTATTTTATAAGCTCACTCATGTGAAATCTAAACAAGCAAACTTCAGTAACAGACACTGCAGTGGAGATGTGTGAGAATAAGGGTTAACAAATGTAGGTCAGAAAGTTCACAAAAATATGGACAAAACTTACAAAATCCACTAAAAACTTACAAAATCATAACAACTTATGAAAACTACAGATATTTAAAATATATAATGAAAATAAAGGAATTGTTAGAAGAAACCAAAGATTACTTAAACCTTAATTTAATTTGACTGCCTTATGTGTTTCCTAAGCTTTTTGGTTTTTTAATCTAATTGTCAATCTGTATACAAGATAATTAACTTTGTCAGATTTGGGAGATAAATAAATGAATCTGCTACTGCATGAAAGTGGGAGGGTAAGGGTAAGGGAGAAAAGAATTAAGATGTGTTATGAACATGTTTCAATGAATGTGTACCGATTTCCTGTGACTAATGTAATTATATGTACCACAGGTATATACTAATAACATTAAAATGTTTCTCCTGCCCAAACCCCTGAACTGTTGGATGGGCAACCAGCTCAGAAAGTGCCTGGGACTCTGAAACCTGCTGAGCTGGCAGAATTCAGGTGCCTGACCCATGCCCCTACACCAGGAAGCTCACAAGAGGCGTGGCCAGAGGAGCACAGGGAAACGCTTTGTATACAAACTCGCAATTTACAGTTCCTTCTGTTACATAACTATAGACTCGGCTCTTATGGTCTAAAGTACAATATCAATAGGTACCAAAATTTGTCAATTTCTAAATTTTGCTTGATATTATAATTATTGCTAAGTGTACTACTACAGCTAGGATGTCATATCCGTTTTAACCTTTTGTCTCATGGGTAATAATATTGGGAACTGGTGGGGTAATAACCTAACCACAGCCCTACACCTAAAAATAGAAGTTAGTGCCAAATGGAAATCATCATCCCACTCTTAACTTATTGGGAAAGGAGGATCGTAGGACAGACAAAAGGCAAGAATCTCTGACACAACGAAGATTTCCCTATAACACAGACTTTTCCTACAGTGTCCTTCATAGAAATGATATAGCTACCTCCAAATTTTCACTCAAGGATTACCACAGAAATCAAAATAAAGCATTCTTTGTGAAGTAGACAATGAAAAGACAAAGCAGCAAAATGCAAACTCAGGACTACAGCCCACCAGGAACAAGTCCAAGAGGCAGCAGTATAGAAGAAATTGAAAGTCATACATGTATATCTCTTAGATGATATCAAATGAGGTAAAGACACAACTCCAGGTGACTATAGAGGAAAATAGATCAGAAATCTCTCCAGTGGGAAAAAAATGATAACTGTAATGAAAGAATTGCTAAGCATAAAGAAGATGCAGATTAAATATAGAGGAGCATGGAAAAAATGATGTGAATCTTGAATGAACAATATAGGAAAGAATTAGAATGCACTAAAAAAATTCAAAAAGATATCCAGGAAAGTAATAAAAATCCATTAAATCTGTCAAATCCATTTGAATGAAACTGATGATATATTTTCAGGCTTTGGAGACATCACTATAGCTAGTGAGCATGAAATGAAAGATCTCTTAAAAGTATCAAGGAACCAGAAAAAATAATTCAACAGCTGCAAGATGACACAAAGATGAACAACATAAGACTTACAGGTGTCAGTGAAAAAGAAGGATTCAACAAAAATAACAGGAAAAGACTATTTTCAGTAGTAGTAGCAGAATACTTCCCAAGAAATGGGAAAAATCTGAAATACGCATAAGTGAGTTTTATATATATATATATATATATATATATATATATATATATATATATATGCCTCCAATTATCATTAACTAAAATAAATGTATACCCAGACATATAATAATCATGATTCCAGAAATTAAGCACAAGAGCAGAATTTTGAATATGGTTAGAAAAAAAGAAACACATCAGCTATAAAGGCCATTAGAATCATAGGATATTTCTCAACACAAACCTGCAAGTCAAATAAGAAGTGAAGTTTTTCAAGTCCTGAAAGTAAACAACTTCCTATCCAGATTGTTGCACCCTGGAAAACTAACTTTTTTTTTTTTTTTTGTGGAACCGGGGATTAAACTCAGACCCTTGCACTTGCCCGGGAAGCGCTTATTCCACTGAGCCATCTCCTCAGCCCCATAACTTTTAAAATTATTGGAGAAATAAGATACTTCTATGACAATGAATAAAGAAATTCATGACCATCAAGGCAGTGCTACACAGAATGCTGAAATGTAATCTAGAAAGAGATAAAGATGACCACAACTACAAGAGCAACAACAGAAAGAAGTGCCAGGCACGACAAGCCAATGAACACCAGTGAAAAGTGGGGAACTAACAGCAGAGAAATAACGTGACAAAGATAAGCTGATACATATCAGTTATAATCAACCGCGCAAAAGCTTCAATTCACCAATAAAAAGAAACAGACTGACTGAGTGGATCAAAGAACAGAATCCAACAATATGCTATATACAAAAAACGTTTAATACACAAGGAAATAAACAGACTGAAAAATCAAATGATGGAAAGCAATACTTCATGCACCTGGATCTTGGAAAAAAAATCAGGGATAGCTCTTTTATTCACAGCCGATGTGAACTTCAAACTGAGAAGGATGAAAACAGAAAAAAAAAAAAAAAAAAAAAAAAAAAACCTAGAAAGGGCCCAGTTGGCTTGAATAGGTTCTCCAATCCTAGGTTTTGAAGGAATTTCCACACTAATATCCATAGTGGTTATGCCAGTCTGCACTCCCACCAACAGTGCAGAAGGGTTCCTTTTTCCCCACAGCTTCTCCAATATTTGTTATTGGCTGACTTTCCAAACATGAGAAAAGAAGATGACATACATGTAAGTGAGGCATGAAGAATTCCAAAGTGCCATAACCATAAGAAATTTACACCTACACACATAATAATCAAGATCTCTGAAATTAAGCAGAAAAATAGATTATTAAAAGCTGCTAAAAAGAAGAAAAAGATCACCTGCAACAGAAAGCCAATGAAAATCGAGATGGATTTCTCAACCCAAATGATTAACTCAAGACATATTTTAGGTCCTGAAAGAAAATGACTCCCAACACAGATTGATATCCCCTGCAAAACTCTCTATCAAATTCAATGGCAAAAGAAGATCCTTCCTTGACATAGAATGGCTGAAGAAATTCATGGCCACCAAATCAAACTTAAAAACAATGTGGAGAGGTTTTCTAGAAAGAGCCAGAGCAATTATACAAGAGACAGAAATAAAAGGGGTAAGGATTGGAAACAAAGCAATGAAATTATGGTTTGCAGGTAGCATGATACTCTATGTAGAGGACTCAAAAAATTCTTCTGTTTTGCAATTTAGTCATCAAATTCAGCAACATAGCAGGATATAATGTTAACACCCAAAATTCAATAGCATTTTTGTATACAAGCAATGAATACATTAAGAGGGAAATTAGGGTTACCAAGGTTTTCACAATAAGATTCTAAACATAAAATACTTAGGGATCAATCTCACAAAGGATGTAAAAAAATTATACAGTGAAAAATATGGTACTCTGAATAAAGAGATTCAGGGAATTTGATAAAATGGAAAAATATTTCATGCTCCTGGATAGTAAGAACTAACATTGTGAAAATGATCATACTCCCAAAATTGTTACACAGACTCAGTGTAATCTCAATCAAAATACCATTAGTGTTCCTCACAGAACTAGAAAAAGCTTTCCTCAAATTCATTTGGAACCAGAAGAGACCCAGAATATCACCAGCTGCCCTGGGAAACAATGCAAAGGCAGGAGGTATAACAATCTGATCTGAAATTGCGCTATCAAGATCCTGGAGTAAAATCATCATGGTACTCACATGGAGTCAGACCTGAGCATCAGTGGAACAGCTTAGATGAAGCACACACAACTGCACCCAACTCAGCCACCTTGTCTTTGATAAAAAGGTCCAAACATACTTACTGGAAGAAAGAGGTCTTCTTTAACAAATGGTGCTAGGAAAACAGGCTTTCCATATGCCAAAGGCTAAAACTAGACATTGCCTATCACAATGCACAAAGCTACAGTCAAAATAGATCACAGATTGAGATATTAAAACAGAAACAATAAATCTTCTGGAGGAAAACATATGAAGAAATATTAAAGACATATAGGTAAATAGAGCATCCACGAATGAAAACCAAAATACACAGGAAATATTTTAAAGAATTAACAACTGAAATCTTATCTTTTTGAAAAGTTTCTGAATTTCAAAACAAATCTCCAACAAAGTGAAAAGGAAACCCACAAACTGCAACAAAATTATAGCCAACTGTGACTCAGACAAAGGCCTTCTATTTAGAACATATAAAGTATTCAAAAAATCAGGCTACCCTGATTTTAAAGACCCAGCAAAAAAATGGCCAACTGAGATGAATGTACACTTTTCTGATGAAAAAATACAAGTCGCATGTAAATTATGAAAAAATGTTCAACATTATTGGTCATTGAAGAAGTGCAAAGTTCAAGGGCCTGAGTTCAATCCCCAGTTCAAAAAAAAAAAAAAAATTGCCCTTATTCAAGGGAGAAAATCCTCCATAAATAAACTGTGCTCTTAATGTCTATTGTTCCTTCAGTTCATTCTTCTGTTTTACAGAGGAAGAACTTCTTCCAGACAGCTTTGAGCATGGGAGTTTCTTTCCATATATCAAGGTGGTAATACCATGATTCGCCAGAAGTATGCTTTATAAGCATCCTGTGTGTGCCCCGGGCCACTCCAATGATAACAATGACAAAGGGAGCAGAAAATGATTTTGGTCAGATCACCTCCAAATGATGCAAGGAAAAAGCTGAACTCCCAACGTAAAAGGTCTCTTGGGTGAGTTCATGTTCTCTGGGGCCGAGGAGTGAATTTCGGGAATGGGAGCAGTTCGTGAGCAGAGTGTATTTGTTGAGGGAGGGAGAGCTCCTGTCCTGGACCAGTACCGGGTGGAGGGGGGCGAGCGGGTTACCCCTGGGGGGCTGTCTCTTCCAGGGACTTTTATAGACGAAAACATGCGGTGGTGAAGACGTGGAAGCTTGCTTGGGTGGGTGTGGGGTGGGGAGGCAAGTTGCATGCCTTTCCAGTTGAGAGGCAGCGACAGCCCAGCACAGTCTACCTCTTTACACACCGTAAAAAGGAGGGGAAGGGCATCCTGGTGTTTTGTTGAGAGCAAAACACTCCCAGAGCTTTCTGTTGGTTGGCAGCAGGAACACCAGGGTCACATGGGTGACCTCGCCCTGCTCTCATCCCAACAGCTCGCCCTTGGAGCTCCCGGTCCTCAGGGCTGGCCTTGCTGTTGCCTAAAGGAGTTTACCAAGATCCAGCTCAGCAACCTCTCAGCTGCTCTCCCAGTTTTAACAAGGAAAAAAATCTCTGGAAACATTAAAAGTGTATATCATTAAGAAGTGTACACATTAAGTCACACTGCTCTACTAGAGTAAGAAAGTTCAAAGAGGAAGACACTCTGACTGCTTATATATAATACATAATTATAAAAGTAAATGGAATAGAAGGCTCAAATGCAATACATTTCAAAATGTGCACAAGGATATCTATTCAATGGAATAGAAAAGGATGGAATCTGAGAACATTAACAAAGCTGGAAAGTTTCAGTTTTTAGCTTTTCAGACAATCTTTCATATTATTTTATGATTATTTATATACATGTTTTATACATTATTTTAATATACTGAATATTATAACACTAACAAATACATAAAAATTCCTAATTAATGTAATTTTGCTCTAAACACAAAATAATCCCTCTTTGCTGTAAACATGTAGTACAATGAGTTAAAATGTTAAAGAAAAATTACAGGCTGCATGAGTGCTCCAAATAAACACGCAAAAACAACTAAAGTACAAAAAGCCGGGTAAAAATCTATCAATATGTCTGTTGTGCTCACTATGTTAGAAAGCTTTGTACTCAGTAGGGGCAGGAGGATGTGACACTGATTACTGATCAACAGCTGGACAAATATTGAAGGCTGCATAGAACGGCAATGGCCTCATTATCATTGCGGGGTAGGAACCCTGGGAGTGTTACAAAGACTGGTGTGTGGGCCTAAGGAACTGCATAAAGGAAGAAACATTAAAATCCAAAATTCCTTCATTGAAAGGAAGCTAGGAGTCAAAATTATGAAACACTTGAAGAATTCAACTATTAAAAAAACAATAGAAAAATCACTACATATAATTATATTTAATATAGTCAAAGAGATTGAAAGTGTTAAAGGTATTTATGAAAAATGAACAAGAATCTACAAATTAAAAAGAGAAAAACGAGACAAGGGAAGGTAGAAGGTTATTTTCTTTTAGAAGATAACGTTAAACTGAAAGACAAATTTAAAATCTGATTTAACTAATGGAATGAAATTTTCACAGAATGTAGAAACAAAGATATTTTTAACTATCAGGAAGATTTCTTACTCAATGAGTTCCATAAGAAAAAAATAAAGGAATATAAATGAAGTATTTGCTTAAAATTTTCCACAATTAAAAATTCATGAATCAAGAGATTAAGAGTACTATATTAAACAATAAAGTACTATATTAGGTTCATTCAAAATTAAACCCTCCTCGTACTAAACCCATTGTAATATATCTTCCTATTTTTTATATATGCACTAGATCAAGAATTAAAATGTCTAAAATCAACAAATGAACAAGATAAGTAGCTTGACAGTGGACCTGCAATACATATCAGAAACAATAGAGAAATTTATTCTAACAACTGAATTCAAAAGTATGTCCAGGGTGGGCCAAGTAGCTCAGTGAATTAAAGCACCTGCAAGCAGGCACAGTGGCCTGGGTTTTGATCCCTGGGACTGTCAGCCCCTCCCCTTGGGCACACTAAGACAGCAATGGAGACTGGACATAGTGGTGCACACTTGTAATCCCAGCTCTTGGGAGGCTGTAAACAGGTGGATCACTGTAAGTCTGATCTGGTAGTGAGACCCTGAACATCCTGCAGACCCTTCCCTAAAATATAGGAAAACAAAAAGTGAGTCCAAACAATTCCTGTACAAGCATAAATTTAAGCAATTTCATAGCAAGAGATACCCTTGCAAAACACTTACTCTAGATGCATGTTAAATGCACATAATTTAATAATAATAATTAATCATATGTTTATAATATTAATACTTTGTCAGCACCCAATATGGAAAATGAGAACTTGGTTAATAAAGGACACCAGGGAACTGTTGTGGACCTTAGTATCCACAAAGGGAGGCACTTTGCTCAGCACAAGAGTATTGTCCTATGATTAATATGCACTAGATGATTTTGCTTTGTTTTGATAAAACTGGGGATTGAACTCAGGCCCTTATGTTTGCCAGGCAAGTGCTTATTCTACTGAGCTATCTCACAGCCCCTTAGATGATTTATTTTTAATTGACAAGTTTTAGTGTTAGTAGTATTAATAATAGAGACTCAACAGATATAGATTCTTCTATGAAGAATGCTCTGTATTTGGTGGGAAATGTAATGATTTCAACATTTGTTTTTCAATGTGCACCATGGGCCATAACCAAAGCTGTGGTCCTCAAATCTCTTCCTGCTATGTGAAAGTATTCCTTCTATAGGTAAATTCATTCTCCCTGATACATAATACCATAAAATAGTGAGGGAAAGACTAAGGAAATAGCAGGCACATGATAGTGGGAATCATAGTGTTTGGTGATGTGTGTCATGTCATGTATCACTCATAATACTGTAAGCAAATCTATTTCTTCAAACATTTACCAATACCTCATGATAAAGTTATTCCACAACCCTTTCTATGGTGCTTTTCCTTTTTATTTTTTTTTGCAGAATCAGGAATTGAACTCAGCCCTGCACTTGCCAGGGAAGCACTTATTCCACTGAGCCATCCCCCCAATCTCAAGGTTTTTGTAATATAGTATATTATTGCCTATAGTTACTTTATTATACAATAGCACACCAATTTTTTTGCTGTTAACTCTAATTTACTAGCTGTTAATCACCCTCCCTCCTCATGCAGCCACAGCTTATCAATCTTAACATTCAACCATAGCCTAGGAGGTAGCTCAGTGGCATAAACACATGGTCCTGAGTTCAATCTGTGGGGGAGAAAATGTAACTCTCAACTTTTGAGATCAACATTTTT
This sequence comes from Ctenomys sociabilis, assembly GCA_004027165.1. NCBI lineage: Eukaryota > Metazoa > Chordata > Mammalia > Rodentia > Ctenomyidae > Ctenomys > Ctenomys sociabilis. Next base: position 49,098 of record PVKA01005598.1, on the reverse strand, counting down.
GGACTTCACACGTAATTGACATCTTTCAGAATTTTTTCCATAATTTTATATCATTTCACTGAATATGTTTTTAACTTTTTTATGTATTTGGTACAGGGTCTCACTATGCAGCTTGGACTCTTAGTGATCCTCCTGTTTTCAGCCTTTGCAGTGCTGGAATTACAGGCATATGACAACATGCCCAGATTCTGTGGCTGGCTCAGCATGCCCGATGGTGGGTCAATGAGGCATGTGGTGCTGGGAGCCCAGTCATTGGATTTGCCTAAACATATGCTTTGTCCCCTGAGCTCTCCTGCCGGCTCCATTCCACCAAGTATAAAGAAGTGCAATCTACTCATGTTGTTGCAAATAATGTTTTGATTCTCATTTACATCTGAGTAGTATTTCATTATGTGTATGTAACAAATTTCATTTATCCATTTATCAACTGATGGACATGTAAATTGTTTAAATTTCTTGGCTATTGTGAATAGTGTGACAGATGTCTCTCTACCATACAAATTTAATTTCTTTTTTAGTATGCACCCGAGATAGTATTGTTTGATTATAAAGAAACAAATACATTTTAACTATTGAGGAATATTTCTCTATTAAATGCTGAACAATCTGGGTTTCAAAGAGATGAAAATTTTCTCTCCAACATTTCGAAGAAGGCAAGGATGTCCACTTTTATCATTTTTATTTAACATAGTGCTGAAAATCTTAGCCATAGCCATCAGGAAAGAACAAAGCAATATGGTACTAAATTGAAAGAGAGGAAATCAGCACTGAAGTGATTTCTTTGAGTGTATTATGTAGCAGAAAATAAGGTTAGGTTTATGTAGTGAGGTTTAATAAAGCAAATTGGAACACAGGAATAGAAGAATGAATATTTTTCCTAAGAAATGTTGTCAGCATTTAAATTAGAAGATCACATTGGTATTATAAAGCAGAAAGCTGGGCTTGACAGAGGCTGCATTAGAGTTACCTTGTAGTAGGACCATTTCCATCGCTGGCATAAAATACCCGATGTCCACTTCTTTTATTTTTTTGAATTTAAATGCATAGTAATTATATTAAAAATTTGAAACATGAAGTTAAGGGATGACGCTGTAAAAATTAATTTTTTTTTTGTTTTTTTTTTTTTAGTTTTGTTTTATTGAAGTACAAATATCAATGAGACAATTTTAAGATACCTTGACAAGATGGATTTGATAAATTAATACATTGCAAACTGTCTTCATAATGTTTTGGTATCATAGAAGGTACATACAGGGTATTATACTTACAGATATTATTATACCATATGTCTCTTATTAGTAAATTAAGAGAGTGTAGCTGTTTGGATATCTTATGTTTTAGACCTCAATTACATCAAAGATTCAATAATTAATACTTTCTACCTTGTTATTTTCCTAGTGGTTTTCCATAGTACTAGAAGATGACATAATATCTTGTCCAACAACCATTAGTGCAAATCTTGCCTCTCATACAATTATATAGAAGCACAGTGTTATCTATCCCAACTGTACTGTCTACACACACACATCATGATTCTTTCTTTCTATATCCCTTCCTTTGTCTACACCTGTCAGAGATGGGCACTCCATTGTCATTCAACTAACATAGGTGCTTGAACTCGACAACACAATCCAACACAGCCCAGCATTCCACAACAATAGTGAGTTATCCGATGAAGTTGTTGACCATAGCCATTTATAGCTCAACTTATCATTATGGCCCTGCGATGTAGACTTCATTTTTGTACTTTTCTGATGGATGGTTAAGACCTAGATAGAGCAAGACTTATATACCAACACATGTACTTTATGTTTCTTATGAGGTCAGTAAAGTCCCTTCAGGGTTTATCTTGTAATCCTGTACATTATTCTGTAGATACTTTGTCGGTGTCATCCATGTGGATGAGTCACGGCCAATGCTTGACAAATTTGCGCTCTGTGAGAGCCTGAGAGAAAGTGTTCTCTCCATGTGACTCTCCCCAGGAAAACTATAGAACTTTGATCTCTTTCCTGTGTGGCTGCATAATCTCCTTGTTCAGAAAATTTGGAGCTCAACTGAGTTTCATAATGTTGCACTACAGGTTCTCCTATGTCCTGAGTCTTCACTGACCTTGAAAGGCTAGGGCCAAAATGTTAGCTGGCCTTGTGGCTCTTCTATTTCTCCAATTTTGATCTGTGAACTTAGGTTGTTAACCATCCAGAAGAAAAGCTGATTAGTATCCTGCAGCATATGCCATTCATTTTGCCTTATCTGATTCAATTGTTTTTAGTTGTTGTTGTACATTCCCATTTATCTTTCTGCTTTCACGTCTCATACTAGGGAGACTATATGACATTTACACATGTGTGTCTGGTTTATTTCACTTATGAGTATATGTTAAGTGACATCCACTTCAGTATAAACGTTTCAAGCTTATCATTCTTAATAGCTGAGTAATACTCCATTATATAGAAATAGCACTTCTTTTTCAACCATTCCTCATGTGATGGACATCTTGGTTATTTCCAAGATTTTGCTATCATACATTGTGATGCTATAAACATAGGTTCATATATATCACTATGATACAATGTTTTCAGTTCCTTTGGGAAAATTCCCAGTAGGGGGATAGCCATCTTGAATGGGATTTCTAGTCCTACTCTTTTGAGGAGTCTCCACACTGATCTCCACAATGGTTGTCCCAGTCTACATTCCCTCCAGCAGTGGAGAAGTGTTCCCTTTTCCCCACAACTTCTCCAACATTTGTTGTTGGTTGATTGCCTTATGATAGCCATTCTTTCTGGAGTGAGATGGTATTTCAGTGTTGTTTTTATTTGCATTACATGAATGACTAGCGATGTGGAGCATTTTTTCATACATTTATTCGCTTCTTTAATTTCGTCCTCTGAGAAGTAAGTATTCATCTCAGATGCCCATTTCTGAATTGGGTCTTTACATTTGAGGGTGCTGTTGTATCTCAGTTCTTTATATATTCTAGACAGTAGACCTCTGTCTGATTGCTTATTAGTTAGGATTTTTTCACAATTTGTGGGTTGTCTTTTCACTCTGTTCACAATTTCTTTTGACACGCAGAAGCTCCTTAAGAAGAGCTCATCCCAGTTGTTGATTCTTTCAAGTGCTTCCCGTGTGAATATATGTTTGTTCATGAACTCTTTACCTACCCCTATGTCTTCAAGAATTCCTCCTACTTTCTCTTCCAGGAGATTGAGTGTTTCTGTTTTAATGTTTGGATCTTTCATCCATTTTCACTTTAATTTAGTGCATGGTGATAGAGCTGGGTCAAGTTTTAGTTTTCGGCAAGTAGAAAACCATGTTTTCCAGCACCATTTGTTAAAGAGGCTATCTTTCTTCCAGTGAGCTTGTTCGGCCCCCTTTGTCGAAGATCAGATGGCTGAGTGTGAATGTAGATGCCTCTGCATCTTCTAATCTAGTCCACTGATCCTCAGGTCTATTTTGTTGTCAATACCACGTTGATTTTCTCACAGTGGCTTTGTAGTATAATTTCAAGTCAGGAATTGTGATGCCTCCTGCCTTGTCTTTATTGGCCAAGATTGCTTTTGCTATTCTAGGTCGTTTGTGGTTCCAAATAAATTTTAGGTATGATTTCTCTGTGTCTGTTGATGGCAGTTTGATAAAGATTGCATTAAGTCTGTACAGCAATTTTGGGAGTATGGCCATCTTCACGATGTTGGTTCTTCCTGTCTAGGAGCATGGAATATCTTTCCATTTTCTGAAATCCTCCATAATCTCTTTTCTTAGGGTGTTGTAATTTTCCATGAAAAGATCTTTGACTTCCTTGGTTAAGTGAATCTCAAGGTATTTCATTTTCTGCAGTGCTATTGTAAAAGGTATTGTTTCTATTGTTTCCCTTTCAGTGTGCTTGTTATCTGTGTAGAGGAATGCTATTGACTTTTGAGTATTGAATTTGTATCCTGCTATGCTACTGAATTTCCTTATCAGTTCTAGTAGTTTCTTGGTGGATTTTTTGGGTCTTCCAAGTAAAGTATCATGTCATCTGCAAATAGTTATAATTTAACTTCTTCTTTACCTATTCTTATTCCCTTTATTTCTCCCTCTTTTCTAATGGCTGTTGATAAGGATTCCAAGACTATATTGAATAGGAGGGGTGATAGAGGACATCCTTGTCTTGTACCTGATTTAAGAGTAAAAGATTTCAGTTTTTCCCCATTTAGGATTATATGAGTTTTTGGGTTGCAATAGATGGCTTTTATCAAGTTAAGATAGAGTCCATCTATTCCAATTTTCTGTAGGACCTTGAACATAAATGAGTGTTGGGCTTTGTCAAAAGCTTTCTCTGCATCAGTTGAGATGATCATGTGGTTTTTAGATTTCAGTCTATTAATATAGTGTATTACATTTATAGATTTTCAAAAATTGACCCATCCTTGCATCTCTGGGATGAAGCCTACCTGGTCATGGTGTATGATTTTCTTTTTGATTTGTTGTATTCTATTTGCCAGGATTTTATTTGTATTTTTGCATCTATGTTCATGAGGGAGATTGGCCTGTACTTCTCCTTTTTGGTTGTGTCTTTCCCTGGTTTTGGAATCAGTATAATACTTGGCTCCAGAAATGATTTTGGGAGAACTGCTTCCTTTTCAACTTTATTGAAGAGTTTGTGGAGTGTAGGGATTATATCGTCTATAAATTTCTTGTAGAATTCAGCTGTGAATCCATCAGGACCTGGACTTTTCTTTGTTGGTAGGCTTTTTATTACATTTTGTATTTCGTTGGCTGATATCAGCTTATTGAGAGTTGTTATATCTTCTTGATTCAGTTTTGGTAATTTGTACCTTTTGAGGAATCTGTCCATTTCTTCTGTGTCTTTTATTCTGTGAGCATAAAGATTCTCGAAGTAACTATTGATAGTCTTCTGAATTTTCCCTGGGTCTGTGGTGATTTCACCCTTTTCATTCTTTACCGCTTGTACTTGAATTTTCTTTTGCCTCTTTTTGATGAGGTTAGCTAGAGGCTTATCAACTTTATTTAGTTTTTCAAAGAACCAACTTTTTATTTGTGGATTCTTTGAACTGTTTTCTTCATCTCAATTGAATTAATTTCTGCTCTAATCTGTATGATTTCTTCCCATCTTTGCGCTCTGGGTTTCATTTGCTCTTCTTTTTCTAGTTGTTGGAGGTGCAACATTAGGGTGCTAATTTGTTCCCGTTCTGTTTGTGTGATTTCATAGCTATGATTTTCCCTCTAAGAACTGCGTTCATTGCATCCCATAAATTCTGATAAGTTGTACTTAAATTTTCACTGAATTTTAGATATTGTTGAATTTCTTGTTTAATTTCTTCTGTGACCCATTGATTGCTGAGTAGGGTGTTGTTCAGTTTCCATGAACTTAGTGGGTTTTTCTGGTTTCTTTTGTTATTTTTTTCCAGTTTCATTGCATTGTGGTCAGATAGTATGCATGGGATCATTTCTATTATAATGCTAAAGTTACACACTTTATTTTATTTTTTATATACATATATATAGTTTTTTTTTTCAGAACTGGAGATTAAACTCAGACTCAGGCCCTTGTGCTTGCCTGGGAAGTCCTGATTCTACTGAACCATCTCCCCAGACCATATATACTTTAAAATTCTTCCCTATAGAATGAATTTTCCCTTATATACTATGCAAAACTCCTACTTGCTTAAGAAGGGGAAAGCAAGACCATAAAAATTGCATTGAAAATGAGAGCACCTACATTCTAAACATTGCCCTAAATTTCTCACATCACAAAATTTTTCTTAAGTTCCCATATTATCAATTCTAATGCAATCCAGGAATAAAATATTTATTCATTTTTAAGCAAATTTTATTTTTATTTTTATTTATTCATTCATTTATTTATTTATTTGTTTATTTTGTGGAACCAGGGATTGAACTCAGGCCCTTGTGCTTGCCAGGGAAGTGCTTTTTCTACTGAGCCATCTCCCTGGCAACCTAAAATATTTTTATTAACCAATAATTATTGTTATGTATTCCCTATGATGGAATGTTTACTATTTGATCTTATTTTCCTGTGAAGCATCTGGTTTGAAACTATACCAAAATAAATGGTATAATATACTAAGACAGAACACAAGGATAAGTGAGATTAGCTGTCTGAGTTGTCACGCTGATAAAATACATAAAATAAAGATGCGAGTGTCCTCCTTCGGATTATGTGTATTCCTATGATCACATTGTTAAAAAAATAACTTTCCTCAAAAACAGTCCATGAATGTCCACTGGAACATGAAGTCATTAGTTAAGATCTAGTTGAAAACAGCAGAGAGAACAATGGTATACTGGTGATGGAAGGTATAAAAATCTTGCTTTGTAGCATTGCTTGATCTCTGCAGCATAATTACTCCCACTGTAGAAAATTTCCAGCTACTAGCATAAGGCGAATATGAAATTGAACAGGTGTTTACAGCAATACATCATTATATATTACTTATAAGATACAGATACTATACATACCAATGACCTCAGAGGGCTGGCGAAATAGCTCTGTGGACTAAAGTGCCTTCAAGCAGGTGTGGGGACCCAGGGGTTCAATCCCTGCCATACTGGCTCCACCCCTGGGGTGCACTGAGAAGGCAATTGAGTCTGGGGGTGGTGACATGTGCCTGTAATCCCAGCTGTTGGGAGGTGGTAACAGGTGGGTTACTCTGAGTCCCTACTGTGAGGCCCTGTACATCCTTCCCTAAAAGACACGAAAAAGAAAAAAATAAAATAAATAAAATGTCCTCAGAATCAGAGATAGCAGTAAGTTGAATAAGTTTTATTATCTATTAAATTTATTTTAATATTATTTGACTGCAAGATTACATAAAACATTGTTTAATAATTATTTTAACAGCTAGTGTGATTTTTACTACTTTGTTTTTACAAGCCAGTAAGAGGTAAGCCGAGCATGATGGTGGAAAAATATACAGGCTCATCTTTCTTTATTTTTTAAATATCAGAAGAGTGATATTAAAATGATTCCATGAAAAAAGGAGGACGAATCCATAGTGAAATATTTGGTTGTCATCAATAAACTAGTTATTTTTGAAAATTGGAAAAGATAAGATCCTGAAATTGTATCAAAAATATACAGTACTGATGAAGCCTGAGACCAGAATGTGCATGGAATTAAGCACCAGCACAAATAAATCAATGTGTCCCTGAAACTCACAGGAAACAAAGGTGTCTTAGTCACTCTTCTTATTGGTGAGCTAGAATACCTGAAACCAAAAGTTAACAGGGAAAATGTTTATTTAGCTTTAAGGTTTCAGAGGCTACAGTTCACAACAGCCGGCTCCAAAGCAGGAGCCATGACAGAATGCCAATAGTTAGTGGTGACACAAGACAGCAAAATCAACAGGAAGCAAGGAACAAATCTCTTTCTGTCCCTTGCATTGTGTGGGACAGAAACCAAACCCAGCAGAGGGGGTAAAGCATACCATTAACACCCTCGCCCAGGACTGAACCATGAGCCAATCACAAACTCTAGATTCAGCCGCCTCTGAAAAACTTACCCTCTCATAAGTGCATGAAACTTTAGAAGGACACAGAGACACAAACCATAACAAAAGACAATTCTAGCAAAGAAAGAATACACAAATGTTTCAGGCCCAGACTCAAGCTTTCCCACACTCTCCTCACTCCTGTGAGTGGCATGATTTCTGTCCAGTGTTCATGCACTGCAGTGTCTTCTTACAATGAAAAATTTCAGTCTTCAAGAAATATTTAATCCTTAAGCATGTATGTTTATATCTTTTGAACTGTTTAAAAGTCAGAAGCATTATTTTTAATGGCAGTATTAAATATTGTTTCAAAAAGAAAATTTTAAGTGATTGTTGGAAACCAAATTGAATTTAAAATTTGGAATCATAGGAACATTAAAACATGAAATGATTTTTTGATAAGCAGATAGTAAAATATCACAATATTTCCACACTCAACTTGCATGATGTTTTCCTTAACAAATGATTGATTCTTTTTTAAAAATGTAGTTAGTACAGGATCTCACCACACAGATTGGACTCATAGTGGTCCTGCTCCTTTGAGCGTCTCAAGCACTAGGATTACAGCACAAGCCACCACACCCATCTCAGCGTGCCCCAGGGGCAGCACTGGCAAGGCACACCTGGAATCGAACCCCAGTTCCTGTGCCTGCATCAACAGGTGCTTTAGCTGAGCTATCTAGCTGTTCCTCTGATTCCCTCTGTTTTTTATTCACACTTTCTCCCATCTTTCACACACATGGATTCACTCACACACTTATGCCTTCATGCTCACATTGTGAGAAGCAGATGAGAAGGCTTTGACCACGTTACATTCCTGAAAGTAGTATAAAGTATTTGGCCCCTCAAAACCACCCAGTAGGTGTTGGCTTCAAAATCTCAAGCTAATCATATACAACTAAGCCACGTCTTTTCCTAATGTGATGGAACCAAACTGAAATCCTCAAGGCCCAGGTACCAGAACAGACCCATTAATACTAGATTTCAGAGCCCAACACCTGCTGGTTAATAGGTACTCTAGTACAGAGTCATCATGTCCTGCTCTCTTTCCAGCGGCTCCTGCCCGTTCGTGAACTCTTGCCTCTAGAATCATGTTCAGAATGTGCATACACCCAGTATGCGATGGGTGCTCAGACGGTAACTTCTTCCTTGCCTTCCTTATCCAGCATATGGCCTCCATTTCCCCATATGCTTCCAACCCATTTACATGTCATGAAAGTATCTACTGGGTAAAATTGGATCCTAGATGGATAAAGGAATTTGTACTTTCTTAGAAGCTTTTGGTAGACAGGGAAAAAGAGCAGGGGGGAAACGTTCTTCAGCAGAATATATTTAAGATTAGCAAAAGAAGATGGAAAATTACTGTGTGACTTTGTCCAGGTTCCATTGATTGAAACATGTTTTTGGTGGATTTCTTTTTCTCGAAGAACTCTCTTAATGTGACTTTCTGTGAATTCCTTACCATCATCATCTTGGAAACCTTGACTAGGTCCATGGACTTAAGGAGTTTTGCACCTTGTATGATACCAAAACATTATGAAAACAGTTTGCAATGTATTAATTTATCGAATCCATCCTGTTAAGAAGTCTTAAATCTATCTCATTGATCTTTGTACTTCAATAAAATAAATAAATAAATGTAAAAATAAAGGACTTTTGTCAGAAAACATCTTTAATTTGCAGTATTTAAGTAAATCATACTTATTGTTCTTAAAGTGTCATTCAAAAGCATGTGCTGTCTATTGTTTTGGGATGCAAACTAGTTTTCCAAAAAAAAAAAAAAAATCACGTAATGTTGTATAACAATGCCCCAGTGATTTTGCTGATTAGAAATACAGTATTTTTGGCCATGAAAAATAGCTTCTCCAAAGAAGAAAAACGGAATTACCATATGATTAAATTCAAATTGGAATTGGTATACACAAAGAAAACTGACAACATAGACTCATGCATAAAATTTTAACATTAATGTTAGTAATAGTCACTGTAACCAAAATAAATGAAAATGAATCAAAGTCCCATCAAAAGTTGAACAAAAACACAAAAATGTGGTGTAGTCACACAGTAGAACATTATACAGCATTTGCAAGGAAGGAAATACTAATACACATCAGGTTAAAGTCCAAGAATAGACTTCATAAACATTTTGATCTATGAAATATTCTAGATACAGTGCATACTTTGCGATTTTTATTTGTGTGAAATGTTAAGGACAGACAATTCCATAGAAATATAGATTAGACTGCTTTGTATTAGGATCTGGAAATGTAAAAGTGAATTCTTGAAGTGATAATAATTTTTACATGTCATTCCTTTTTGGAAAATAAGTGTCTGGAATTGAGCAATAACTGATGACTATGCAACTTTACGAGTATACTAAGCATCACAGAATTGTGTAAAGTGTGAGATTAATTCTACCTGAGTGACAAGTGAATGAATTGCAGTTATTAATACAGACAATTTTAAAAGAATATTAATTTAGTGTTGTATGTTCTTACATAGTAACACTTTAATATGGAAGATGTCATCACTGTATAGGATGGAATATGTTTACATGAAGAGTGCAGAAATCTTCTTTTACTTCTCTGTCTTGAGAGTTTTTAGAGTTTCTCAAGGATGCATCTGTGTAAAAGAGCAAATTTCTTCCCTTGAAGGCCATCTCAGTTACTTTTCTCTGATTGCTGGGATAAATATCCGACACACAAATAAAGGAAAGAAAGGTTTATTTGAGCTCATAGTTTGTGGAGGCTTCAGTCCACGCTCAGCTGGCTCCAAGGCGTATGGCAGAGGAGAGCTGTTCAATGGTGGTAGGAAATAGCAAAGGGCAAAAGAGAGGAGCAGGAGCAGCAGTGGCAGCAGAGAGCAAGCCTGTCTCTCTTCTGTTGCTTTCAGGCTGCCTGCCCTGGCCCAGGGTAGCTCTCACACCCATAATCCAAGCACTGAGTCATGGATTAAGCACAAACTACAAGTTTGCCCTGTAAGTACGTGAGGCTTTGGTGAGAAGTTAAATACAGACCAGAACAAAGGTCTATGCTGAAGCCTTCCTTTTAATTTTCTCACTGCAGAATGACTATTCTATTTACTTAAGAATGATTAGAACAAAAATTAAAACATAAAGGGAAGGCAAGACAGTTTATATCAGTAGAAATGATTTTCAGATTCAGGGCAATCCCTATTTTGATCTGAATTATATTTTTCATGGATATAGAAAGAACAATCCTAAAATTGATATAGAGCCATAAATGATATAAAATACCCAAAGGTAGCAAACTGCATAATGGAGAAAAGGTAATTTCCTCAAGAAAATCTCTTAGGAAGATTTAATAGCCATATTCAGGGGAAAGAATCTGAACCTTTATCTTACACCATGTTCAAAAACTGAAAACAAATTGAAGAATGATACATGAAAGTTGAAGCTAAAAATGGGAGAAAAAAATACAGGTGTGAACTCTACAGTATGATTCAAGATAATGATTTTTTTTTATTATAGCACTGAATGATCAGCCAGCAAGAGCAAAAGTAAGCTGCCTGAATCGCATCAGACTAGAAGCCTTAGACACAACAAGGGAAATAACCATCAGAGTGAGGTCGCAGCCTAAGGACTAACCGCTATCAATTCACAACAGGTAAGATTAAGAATACACCTAAGTGTCCACTGACAGAGTGGATGAAGAAAACGTTACACACACACACACACACACACACACACATGCAGTAATATGAGTCTGAATTTTAGAAAGAATCAATTGTGCTATCTGCAACAACAAAGACAAAACCTTGGGGGAATTATGCTAAGAGAAATAAGTGAATCATAGGACAAATATTGCATGATCTCACAAGTAAATCCAAAAGCAGCACAGAATGGTGATTAGCAGGGTACAAAGTAGAAGGCTACCTTCTTCCCCCACTCAGCCATGTTCTGTGGCATGTGCACATGCAGAGACCAATGAACCTCATTCACAAAATAGATAGTAGCTACAATTGGGCCTATGTTTATCAATGTAAATTGGCCAAGATACAGTGTAGTATTAAAAGCTTCATGAACTATGGAAGAAATGTTTGCATTTAAAGAAAAAAGTTAGTGGGGGAGATAGCCCTGTAGAATAAACACCTGCCTGGCAGGTGCAAGGTTGTGAGTTCAATCCCTAGTCCTCAAAAAAAAAAAAAAAAAAAAAAGAAAGTAAAGAAAAAAGTTATTAGTTAGTTTATATTTGTATTATTGGTTTATGTGATGTAATTTAAGGATTTGGTTTTATAGATCAGAAAAATACTACTAAAGCAGTAATCAGAAGAAGTATTAAATTGTTTAATCATTTTTTCCTTTTAGATGGTTTATGTTTTTTAAATGTTTTGGTCTAGTGATTTTTATTGACTTCAATTATAAGAAGTGTTCCCATGAGAAGTGTGTCAGCAATCCTGGCAACTTCCATTTGATCTCATGTTTTAATGACCTTTTGTATAAACTTGAAACAGCAAGAGCCTGTGTGGAAAGCCCATTGCGAGCAGGCAGCACTTCGGCAGAGAGCACATATCTGTACACAGTCCAACAGCATGATAAGAGCAACCAGTGAAGAAAAACCCTCCCTGGTCTCCACTTCTTATTGGTTTTTTTTTTTTCTGTATTTTTTAGGGAAGGGTCTACAGGTTGTTCAGAGTCTCCCTACTAGATAGGACTTGTAGTGATTCTCCTGTGTACAGCCTCCCAAGACCTGGGGTTACAGGTGCGCACCACCACGCCCAGTCTCCATTGTCATCTCAGGAGGGCTGGCACCGCAGGCCTGGGAATCAAATCCGCGGCCCTGCGCCTGCTTGCTGGTGCTTTAATCCGCTGAGCTATTTGGCTGGCCCAATGACTTCCAATTAAAATTCTGAACCAACTATCAGAAATTAAAAGTACAACGACATTGGTATCACAGTTATCACAAATTGTAAGCACAAAGAAACCTGACTGAAGAAGTAGGGATGCAACAATATTACATCAAAAATTAGTGTAAATCCCCAAAACAGTTATAAAGGTTGTTGTTGGCATAGAAGCTGTTCTGTCATAAGATATGTGTAGAACACAAGGAATGACAGCTGTGACAGTGAGAAGGAAATGGAAAGAGCATGCCAGCACACCTCAGACCTCTGCGGTCCTCTGCTGCTCCATGACATGCCTTTGTCTTCTCAAACTATGAAACTATCAGTACAAATAAAAATGAGAGGCAATGCTTTAAATGCACTTTATGCAGCATGAATGCTTACTAATGAGACCATGCCACTGCTTTGTAAAATTTCAGTTTTCATGATAATTAAATTTGTAGGTACTAGGAGTCACAAAACGTATCTGGCACGATTATATCTGTGGTGTCACAAGAACACTGGATCACATGGGGCATGAAGGTCATTGTTGCAGTCCCTGATAATGTTAAGTATTGGGCCAGCAAACCTTTATCGTTTTCTTGTGCTGACTCTTTCATGCTGCTGTCCCTTCTCTCAGGAATAAAAATTGAGAAAACGCTTCACACTGCTTTATGCCCACGTCTTCCTCTCAGCTGCGAGACTTCCCAAATGCTTCTATGGAGTGTGCATGAGACATAAAAACGAAGTCTAAGTGCACAGACATTGCCTAAAACATGTGGACATTTCAAAAATAATCTCGTAAGAATGTACAGTCTTAGGGAGTTACAAGGGAGTGCAACAAATACTGATACTTAAGTATTTGTATATATTGGGTGTTTGATTTGTGTTTGACATACAAATAATGAGTACTAACTCTGAAGAAATTGTCTTCACTTTCTAACAGTATGGATGAATTTTGTAGAGGAGGAAAGAATGGAAAGAATAAAGGCTTAGAGATAAAATGAGAATAGCTTTAATTTTATTCATGAAACCAGTACCCCATGGTCTAATAACCTCATTTTTGTAGGAATTCTATTTATTTATTTATTTTTATTTTTGTATTTTAGGGAAGGGTCTACAGGGTGTTCAGGGTCTCACTACTAGATTGGACTTGTAGTGGTCCACCTATTTACAGCCTCCCAAGAGCCGAGACTACAGGGACGTGCCACCACACCCAGTCTCAAGTGCCGTCCCAGGATGCCTAGGGACGAACCCCTAGCCTCTGTGCCTGCTTGCAGACACTTTAATCCACTGAGCTATTTGGCCAGCCCTTAAATAGTAATTCTTACTATTGACAACATAGAGAATAAGTTTCAACATAAATTTGGAAAGTGGAAGACTCTGAGCATAGCTGGATACAAAGTCAACACTCACAAATCAATGACATTCCTGTACACAAAGAATAAAATCACTGAGGAAGAAATTATGGAAAATACACCATTTATAGTATCATACAAAAAATGAAATATTTAAGAATCAGTCTAACAGAGGTAGTAAAAGATTTCTACAATGAAAATTAAAACACTCTGATAAAAGTGATCAAAAAAGATTAAAGAAAGTGGAATATTATTGCTCATAGACAGAACTAATATCGCCAAAATGACCATATTCCCAAAATTGTTACATAGATTTAATACAATCCTGATCAAAATACTGTTAGAATATTTCAGAGATCTGGAAAACATTCTTAAACTTCTGTTGCAACCAGAATAGACCTAAAATAGTGTAGGCAATCCTTGTCTTCTTAGGAAAAAGAAAGAGGTGGTATAATCCCTGACACTACAAAGCTACTATGATAAAACCCACATGGTATCACAATAAAAAGCCTTAAGGATCAATAGAACAGATGAGAAGATGCAGACATAAGTACAAACATATTCAGCCACCACTTATTTAACAAAGGAGCCAAACATGTTCACAGAAGAAAGAAAGCTTCTGTAATAAATAGTGCTGATAAAAATGGACCTTCACAAGTTGAAGACTAAACGTAAACCTCTGTCTATCACCATGAACTGCAGTAAGGTCAAAATGGACTCAAGTCTAAATTTTAAATATTAAAACAGAAACACTAAATTTTCTGGAGAAGAAAGTAATAGAGTCCCTGAGGATACAGCTGGATGAGAGCTGGTGCACAAAAGGCAAACTGCATGGGAAACACTTCAAAGAATCAACAACTTAGGCCACATTTTGCAAAATGTTCTGCATGTCAAAGGAAATCATCAACAGAGCAAAAAGAAAATCCATAAATTGAAAAAAAAATAGCTGATTTCCCTAAGACAAGGATTTCTATCTATAACATATAAATAATTTAAAAATATCAAATTAAAAGGTACAGTTAAAAATGAGCATTAATGTGAATACGTATTTACAGATGAACAAATGCAAATGGCAAACAACTATATAAAAAATGTTCAACATCACTGGTCATTCAGGACCTGGAAATAAAAACAACACTAGGATTCCACCAGTGTTGCTATCATCAAAACTCCACCAAAAACAAATTCCTGCAAAGCTGTGGAGATAGAGGAACCTTTCTTTGCTATTGCTGGGAGTGTAGACTGGTACAACATTGTGCAATTCATTAAAGAGATTCCTGAAAAATCTAGGAGCAGAAGTCCCATTCACCCAGCTATTCCTCTCCTGGGTATCTTTACGAAAGACTTGACAACATGATACCTCAGGACTGTATGTACACCCATGTTTATAACAGCCCATTTTAACACAGCTAAATCTTGGGTACCACATAAAAGTTCATCCACCAACAAATGAATAAAAAAGATCTGGTACTTCTATACAATGGAGTATTACTCATATGTAAAGAAAAACTCAAGGCTTTTATAGGTATGTGGGTGCAACTAGAGCCCACACTTATAAGTGAAATAAATCAGTTTCACATATGTAAACATTATATTGTCTCTCTTGGTAAGAAACTGAAAGTGTAAACCATTATGGTCTTACTAAATGTAGTCATATATTTATGTGTCTATTTCTCTTGGATTTGGTGCAAATAAGATCCAACATGTAAAGTAGATATCGTGAAAGTGAATGAAACTGACCAAGAGGAAACAACAACTGGGATGGGGTATGGGAGAAAAGAAGAAAAAAATGTATATATTTTACATGGCAACAAAGATAATTTTGTACTATCAGTTTCTCCTAATTCATTGAAAAGCACACTTAGTGTTTATGTGTTTTGATCAATCTTACATGTCTATATCCAGTGACTTGAGAAAGTACTTTTAATATAACAACATACAATATAATAACCACTGTCTACTTCCTATCATCTTGTTTGGAAATGCTGTATTTTTTATGATTTTTAAATTTTTATTCTCTTTAAAATTAAAATAAAGCCATGCAACTAAAAAAGTTTAAAGGCACTAGCAAAAATTCAGTTCCTTAAACTGAAGGTAAACTTGGGAAAAACAGGAAATAATACTACTGAGGTTGGGCTAATACCAGTTCAATTTCATTTCACATTTATTTTCTTCTGAATTTTAGATGTAAGGCAGAGTTTGTCAGAAGAAGTTGCATAACCACTATTGAGAAAGAGAAGGGGGATCAAGATGGAAGGAAAGGAGCAAGGAAAGACAAGAAAGGGGGAAGCAACAAAGCCAGAAGCAAACTGGACAATGTACGCTTCTTCAGTTCATGTCCTCAGACGATACGATTTCTAAAGTTGAGACCTTGGAGGAAATGCTTGTTTACAAAAATTGTGTTTTTAAAATAAAACTACTGTGATGTTTATGCAATTATTGGTTTTTTACCCTCAGGTCCTAGACTTCTATGAAGTCTGAAAAGATCAACTCAAGTAATATCTTCCACTGCAGCTTCCTTTCTAAGATAAGACCTATGCACTCTATACTCAATCGTGATTTGGCAGAAGCCTCCACAGGAAATCCTCAAGATGAGGCCACCTCCCTTTGCCGGAAGCCACTGGAGCTTAATTCTGTCCTCCTAGCGTCCACCAGTGCTGGAAAGATTCTGCAGTGTGAAATGTAGAAGACAGTAGACCACGGAGGGAGAGTATTATCCAATAAATGCATCCATTTTTCTGAGATAAAAAGTCTACATCAGTTTATTTATTTTTAATAATTTTATTGAGAAACCAATAGTAATGAGACAGTTTCAAAACCAATTAGTAGGACAGTTTCAATAATTAAAACATTACATATCAATGTCTTTGTCATGGTTATTCGTAGTACAAGATGCAGACATGATATCCTGTGCAAACATTATTAGTACAAATCTTTCTTTTCATTGAATTAAGAGAAAGTAGCTGTATATCTAGCCTAACTATTTTGTATGAACAGATACAAAATGGTCCTTCATTTGTATCCACTTTTTTGGTTTAGTTTTGTCAGAGATTGGTATTCCATTGCTATTTAAATATTGTAGGTGTGTGAATTCAGCAAAATAATCCAATACAGTCCAGTAGTCCATAATTGTAATGGGTTATCTATAGGAAAGGCGGTGTCAGAAGTTGACTTGAGCCCTTTACAGCTCAGCATATTAATATGGTTTTGCTTTTTATACCTCGTTTTTATACTTTTCTGCTGGATGGTTTGGACCAAGATAAATCAAAACCTATAAAACAAGAAATGTAACTTTTTGCCCCATCTGTTTAAAAGGAAACTCAAAATGTGAAAATGTGTTTGTCTTAATTTCCTTTTGCTTGTGCATGTGCCTGCCACATGGTGACTTCTGATTACAGGTCAAATATTTGTTCCTGTGAGTTTGAAATCTTTGAAAACATCTCAATGTATATTGGAGCTTCAGGGATAAGTTGTTTCACATATAGTTAAGATTTAATGCAGAAGATTTCAGTTTTCTTTGAAAACAAATATCTATTGTTGTCATTTAAATTTAGAAACTAAAGAATTACTCTAACACAAGTGTAGTATAATTATATTTTATTTGATATAATAAAATAGCAAAATATTCAACAATAATTTTGACTAATATGTCACATATAATCTTAATACTAGGATAGGTCTTTTCAAACCCAAAAGGAAAAGCCATTAAAGAAAGCAGAATTGGGTACAGTCATTTTGTCACTTTGATGGTACTGGAGGTTGAACTCTGGGCCTTTTCACTGAGCTATATCTATAGCCTTTTTTATTTTTTTGTTTTGGTGAGTCTCTAAGTCATCCATGCTTAGATCAAATTTACAGTTTTCCAGCTCCCCTGCCCAGCGTGCTGTGATTACAGATGTGTCCCAGCATGCTCAGCAGGGAGATAAACATTTTCAAGGTTTCAAATATTTAAAAGTATAAGTTGAAATCTACCCTAGGAAAAAATATGCATAATAAGCAAAGTTAAGTAAAATAAAATATGCAGAACTTATTAAAATAATTAAGATACATTAGCAGACAGCGACAATAATGTGACTTGATGTTTAATGAAATGAAATTCAATCTCCTATCAAATACGAAAATTCTACTTGGAAGTAAAACCCTCCTTTTCATATATTAAGGGCATCAGCATTCAAATAAAAAACATTCAATTTTTAACACTTCTGAGGAGATAGATAAATGGACACATAAATGAACAGCTGCTCTGAGTAATGCTATAATGTTTTCTAAAAAAAAAAAAAATTAAGAAGCATTCATGTTAAACTTAGGAGCTTCAGTGCCCAGTTCTGCCAAAAAAATAAAAATTAAAAAAATAAAACTTATTAGTGATGTTTGCCTTTAAGCTGTGAGGCAAATACAAATATTTAATCAAGGCAGACTCATAACTTGGATATAACATGCTAATTTTGTGATTTGTTCTTGCCCTGCTCAATGTTAAAAAAACACGTAAAGTACTCAATAAATTAAAAATTGCCACATAAGAGCCATGTAAAAAGCACCATATATTTTAATGTCATACATAACTCAGAGTTTAGCAAGAAGTGTCCAGCATTGTAACTGTAACAGAGAAATCCCTGCAACAAGAGCAGGAAAAGCTGCCCAAGCTGTGAGAACCAAGCAGGTGACTGCACGGAGCATCCAGGGACAGCAGTTGCTTTTTTTTCCTTAACTCTTTGGGAGTAGAGTAAGATGGCATTCAGATAAAGAACATAAAAATGAAAAATCCAGACACCAGTCAAACTCATGTTCATGAATCTCTGCAACAACCGTGGCTGAGCTTTGGACCAGGGACTAAAATTAAGGAGAAAAAATGGAGCTATTTTGTAGCAAGTAGAAAAAACAAAAGGAGAATGATTGTTTTAAGGTAAAAATTACCAGGGCAAGCTGGGGAAGACAGATTCCATTTCAACATTTTGGGCAAGGAAAGTAGTACACTACAACCAGCTCACACTGATGTTGTCCACAGCCACTTGATTGCATGGGTCATTGGGCCAGGATGACCTGAGGAGTAAGTGCAAGGACATAGCTTGAACACTGGGCCATTACATTGCAGGTCCAGCAGGGCCATTTATTTTTCTCTTCTGCTGCCATTAGATAGAAAGACATGATTAAGAACTGATTGTGTGGTGGAGAACTTCATGGACAATTCCCCAAGGGATCAGAGAAGGAAACAGAGATCCAGAGACACTGGTCGTGCTTCTATTATTTTTACTTTAAAAAAGAAATCCACATATGCCACCTCAGAAAAGAACAAAGAAAGGTAGGTTTTCATCCCTGCCTTCAGCAGTCTCACTTTTGATAAAGATTTTTAGGCATTTCTGGGTTTTAATTTTGTTACAGAACATGTATCATTATGTATTGATTACATTCATCATAGCAAATTTGTACCAGTACATGACATGACTTGATTCTTTTTTCCTGAAATGTGAATATATACTTATTTAATTAAAAATGTAGAAGATATGTCATTTGAAATAGTTAAAATTTGCCTTGATTTGTTGATTCTCAATCCCTAACCCACCTAGATATCTTTTGCCTCTGATAAAATTGGCTTATGAGTCTCTATCCACATTTCTACATATACTACTATTTTTCATTCTTGTCTTAGTTCTCTCATAAATTTATATATAATGTTAAATTATAGCCTTTTACCGGTTTTGAAACTATGTAATGATTCTCCACAGAGTCCTAGTAACCGTTAGAGCAAACCCACAATCAAATGGCTTACGAGAAAGTGATTTTTGATCCACATCAAATTTTGTCATGCAGCTCTTTCATTTCAAATCCCAAATTGACACAGGTGGTGTCTTGAAACTTGCTAGTTGGCAGGATACCAGAGAAAGAAATCTGGCTGGTCTCAAGTTGGTCATGAAATTCCATTGGTCCAGAAGTAACTCTTGTTGCCTTTGTTTAAAGTTCAAGGGCCACAATTATAGAAAGTTTTAATTCAGCATTTACACATCCTACTTAGATTTGTAAACATATATCCTTACATCCATTGGAGATTGTCACCTGACTTTTATATCAATGAAAAAGTGACATCAAATTGTACGCATTTCAGGAACTATATTTTTAAAACTGCATAGCTCTCCAGGTATCAAATTAACTCTTTTATGCCAAGTAATAGTATATACCCATGCAAGCCAAAATAATACTAGGCACAGCATATATGAAAATTATCAGTCTAAGTAATTTAAATTTAATTAAATTTTTACATCTAGCTCCTTTGTCACATTTAATAAATTGTCTCTGTTCATTAGCCAAATGTGTCCCATAGTGGAGGTGTTAGATAGTGCAGGTACTAAGCTTTTATATCATGCTGGCAATTGAGAAGGGTCTCTCAAGCAGTGTAAATTTATATACAATAAAGCATTCAAAATTTCCACATGACTTAATAGATTGTGTGTGGTTCTATGCCAATAATAGAATGTTGAACATATATTATTGATTATTATGCCAAATACTGTACATGATTTAACTTTTATTGGATAAAACCCCAAAAGCAGACTGCTGTTGGTTTTTTTTTAATTTTCCTCTATATTTTATTTAATAAGACTTCATCTCTGTGCTCATTTTGCAATTCGTTCCTGTCTAATTCTGTTTTTTACTAGAGCATATTAATGATAATTGTATTTTATTACTTTAAATTATTAGTCTAATCATAATGTAACTTCTATTATAGTTGAATATACTTGCTTCACATGGTATGTTTATGTGTTTTCTTTGCGGGCCCTGTATTTGTTTTTTGAAGCCCAACTCATGATGTGTCAGATAAAACAAAAAATGAGGTCAGCTTATCTCACAGGTGAAGTTTTCTTTTCTCCTGAGACTCAGATTGTGCGTAATGTTTGCTAAAGCTCTTGTGTCAAGAGTTAAAACTCTCTAATTCCTTGATTTGTCTCCTTTTTTGTCTTTCTCTTTCCCTGGGGAGTGCTTCTTTAATAGGTTCTGAGGCTTAGAGTTTTATTAAACCATCACCCTCCCCATAATTTTGTAGGAGGGTCCTTTGATATGGAGGGAAGACATGCGGGTGATGGAGAAAAAAAGCAGTCTATAACCCTATGGATAGATCTGCTCATGTCACCCTGGGTCTCTGGGTTTGACCTTTACACTATCTATTTTAACTTTACCCCATCTTAGGTGAGACTGGGGGGCCAGAAGGGACAGGTTCCTTTGCCCACGTTGAGAGTTACGAGGTTCATGTGGGGTATTTCCCTTGCTCAGAATTAGACTGATAAAATGCAGTTCATGGAGTCATGATGCAAATAGCTTTCTTTGCAGTTAGTTTTATGTGAAGGTAAGTGGAATGCTATGCTTCAATCCTTTACTTTTCTTCTATTTTTGGAAGCTGAAAGGACTTTCTCCAGACTTCATCCTGACAAGTTGGAGCTCTGAGGATGAAGGTGACCAAAAGACATGCTCATGGGGCGACTTTCCTCCTCCCAAGCTATTCTCTTCTCACTCTCTAGAAATCAGTCAATTAACCTTTAACTGTCCATCTCAGCTATTGGCTCCAGCAAAGACTTCTGATCCCAGTAACACATAGTTCTTTTTTGTCACCTGTCTTTCTAGTTTTAAACTTCAATTCTTTAATAGATATAAGATGAACAATTAGGGCCAGCTAAATGGCTCAGCTGATTAAAGCACTTGCAAGCAGGTGCAGGGGCCTGGGGTTCAATCCCCATGCCTGCTGGGCTGGCCCCGCCACCAGGGTGCACTGAGATGGTGATTGAGACTGGACATGGTGGCTCACTCCTGTGATCCCACCTCTTGGGAGGCTGTAAGTAGGCAGCTCACTCTGAGTCCGATCTAATAGTAGGACCCTGAAGACCCTGTAGATCCTTTCTTAAAATACAAAATGAAAAATAAATAAAATAATAATAATAATAATTCTGTGTATCCCAAAAGACTTACTGCTAAAAAGAAGATATAGATAGATGATTGATAGATAGATAGATAGATAGATAGATAGATAGATAGATAGATAGATAGACAGACAGATGGACAGACAGACGGATGGACAGAAACTAAATATTGTAACACCATTAGGTACCACAGAGATCTACTTGGTTGTTTGCTCTCTTTTAGTAAAGTGATCAGTGTGCCTAGTTTTGGTGATTTTTGTGTTTTGGGGATTTTTACCACTCAAGCAAGAAGTAATTAGGGAAATTTTTCCAGATGTACTTGCAATGTACATTTTTGCAAGAAAATATAGTTTAGAATACAAATAAGAGAAATATGACTGGTAGCCCAATTTCCATTGAGGAGAAATGAAATACAGGTAGACAAAATAAAAGGAGTGGAAGGTGCTAACTATTGAAAACATATATGCTTGACTGTAACTTAGCTCATTACTAAATTCGACTCAGAAGGGTATGTAAGTTGCAATACCAAAGACAGAGTCAAAGATGTAGCTATGTGAGTGACAGAACAGAGAAGGCAGTAAAGAGAGTTGAGGGAGAAAAAGACATGAAGGAGCTCGGGAAATAAAACAGTGAATCCTATGGATATTTGTGCCAATAGGGATATTGTTAACACTTGAGATACTAACAGGAGCTTATGTCAAAAATTTAAAAAATGAATAGAATGACAAGAAAGCACATGGAATTTCCTGACAGTGTGAATAAAGGAAGCTGCAGTCTCATTTACTAGCCACAGCAGCTGAGATCTTTTTGGAGGGAGGATGGAAATGTGAAATCAATTCCAGAACTACAAGAAAGGAAGGGATGATGTAAACACATGAAGCAGCCCCTTCATCTGCTTCAAACAGACTTGAATATTTTGTTTATTATCTGGCACTTTCATAAAACTTGAGATTAGACACATTATTTT
Organism: Ctenomys sociabilis; assembly: GCA_004027165.1. NCBI lineage: Eukaryota > Metazoa > Chordata > Mammalia > Rodentia > Ctenomyidae > Ctenomys > Ctenomys sociabilis. Next base: position 26,519 of record PVKA01005598.1, on the reverse strand, counting down.
ATCATCTTATCCTGTTATGTGGCCCAGAGTATGTAAACAAATAATGATTTTTTTTTCTAAAGAATTAGGAAACTATTTTCCAAAAGACTTGTTCTTCTTTTTTATTTTACGTTTATAGTTTTATTATGATAACAAATCATAGTGAGATCTACACACATATAGAATATTTAAATTTATAGAAAACAACATTTATATTTTTAGGTTATACTTTTGAAATGACAAATGAAGTATAGTTTCAGTTTCACAGCAAAGAAAATGTAAAAGACAAAAACAGAATCAGTAAAAATACAACTATTCATCTAGATTATAAGGTGTAGAAGGTCTTTATCAGAAACCTACATCAAAATGTTCATCTCTGATCCTGCTAAATGGATTTCTGGCAAAATGACACTGAATCATCCATATTTTGATGATTAGGATGGTCAGATTAACATAAGACTTATTCTTGAAAACTGAAGTATATCTTGCCACCATTGCAGGCACGCCAGTCAGTAGAACCTTGTATGCGAAAGTTAAAGCATAAATCTTCCCTGGTCTGGTGCTGTCAACTCAAGTGCATAGTTAGCTCCATTGTGTTTCTCTTCACCTTCTAAGACACAAGAAGTGAGGCCTCGCGACCCATCTGCTGCTTCTGGACATTTTTACTCAAGTGATATTAACCTTGATTTCAAATTATTTTTTCCTTTCATCCGGAATCAGTGTTTTGGAGAGCCAGTAATTCAACAATTCCATTCCTTAGCTTTAACCTTGAAACTCACTATTAGAGGAAAGGTGAAAAGTGGCCCTGTGTCACAAGTTAAATGATGAAAGAGATGGGGGAGACATAGATGTGGATAAAGGAAAGGCTATGACAAGTAATAATGGACAGAAGGATACAAAGCACTGACCTGGAAAGTCAACAGGTTAGAGGTGAACATGATTCTCTTTGCAATGCTGAAATTACTCACAAAGTCATCTACCTTTTCTGAGCTCTCTTTCATTGTCGTTTATGTATTGGATTAGATAATAATCTGATCACAATCGTTCATTTTTAGTGTACTACAAACAATTTTGTCTCATTTTTAAAATCTACATAGATTTATAGGCTCTGAATTACATAGTTGATGATATATAGGCCCCTCCTTTAGTTTTTAGTGTATTTGTTTTCAGTATTTGTTTTCTCCTTTGCCTTCTCATAGAGCATCTCAAATGTCTCCAATTCTGATCACTTGGCAAAATTTAGGGTATGATCTGCAACACTAACCCTAAACTAGATTGATTATCCATTGTCTTTTCTTACTTAAAAAGGTAAATTTTAAAAATAATCTTTATTTGAGTTAAATAATTTTATATACATTAATCAAAATTCAATTTCATTAATTTTGATTAATCAAAATTCAATTTTATTAATTTTGATTAATCAAAATTCCAATTGTTTTGCATTTGAAAGAGTTAAATGTTTGAAAAATTCATTCAACAAAAGATGTTAAAACTTGCTGATAACTCTGAAGCTAATAGATAAATGCCTAAATTTGTCAATTTAACATAAAGTAAGTTCTGCCTCTAAATAATCTCTCAGGGGCTGGCAAGACAGCTCAGCAGCCTAAAGCAGCCGCTTAGTAGAGCTTATCAAATGTGCAGGGACTGTAGTTCACACGCCAGTACCCCATGCTGCACCATCCCCACCCCAAGGATGGACTGAGCCAGCCACAAAAAATAAATAAGTAAAAATAACAAATAACAAATAAGTAAGTAAACAATCTCTCAGTCCCCATATACTAGCAGCTCTTCTACATAACAAATGAGATGAAATTGGTGTAAGGCAGTTCATTTCACTCTAGGCCATGTTTGGTAATGCAATATTTCCGTGAAAATATAAATAGATATAAAACTTGTAATGAGTCTGACTCCTTTCCCTTACTAGCTCTACCATGGTCTGGTTTTATGAAGCCGTACTTGTTTCTATTTTGATATATTTTAGTTTTTGGTTTTGCTTCTCAAGAACATCACCAAGTTTGGTTTAATCTCTGAAATTTAGGAAAAATGTCCTCAAACTCTTTCTTCATAGATCATGAGTATAAGCAAGGGGACTATCAGTGCCTAGAAGCCATGCTCTGCGCTCTAAGGGACAAATTCAGATCCAACATTTTTGTTTACTGGATACATCATCAGAAAGTTAATTCCTATGTCTTGTTTTCTTTATTTGTCAAACATGGATAAGAGTAGTTGCCTCAAAATTTGGCCATAAATGACCCCTGCAGCCTGTTCAGAAGCTTGTCTGGCACACAATAGGCATTTGACACCGATTATTGATTATAAATTTGTAAGAACATTGGAAGGAGAACAAAGGAAACAGTGCAGTTAACATTCTTGCTCTGTCTCCCCAGTTATCCTTCTCCTTGTGTCCCATAGCCACTGCCTTCGAAAGATAGCCTTATGGAAAAGATCTGCAGATCCCTCCATTATTACATACTTGATAATTTATGTCTCAATAAACAATGATTTATTCTTCAATAATCTATTTTATACTTTCCTTTTGAGTCTTCTACATTTCATTTCTTTACTCATTTGTACAGAGAAGATGCATGTTCCTTCAAATGTGCGATCTTTGATGTCCTTCATAAAATACACAATGCTTAGAAATTATTTAGATTGGAAATAATACATCATAAACTTCATCATTCAGAAAAGCCATATTTTACCTTGAGATCTTTTTATCACTAAAGTATTGCCTCCATTATACCAGTATATTTTGTTCAGGCCTTAATCATATCATTTTCAAAAATCTTTGCAAACAAATGTGTTACAAGTTATGTTTTCCCCAAAACTGAACTAAAGTATCTAGTTATTTCTCTTTTCTATACATTCACCTGCTCAGTTAACATCAAATGTGTTCACTATAGAAAAATGCCTCAAAATGGTTAAGAATAACATGATTAAATCACAAAATACTTATGGTCAGCTTGGATTTTTTATTAATCAAGTCTGAGAAGGCAGATTTGAGAAATTCCTGTTGAATGGTACTAAATAGAATTGTCAGACACAGAAAGTATTGTAGCATTTTATGAAACCCATAATAACTGTAGGAAAAAATTCCAAAGAAATAGCGATAATACTATAAGTATATAAATCAAGTATTTCATAGGAAAATTCAATTTGGAGATATTTAAGAAGCCTTGAATTATCTGAAGCTTATTCTTAATAATGATTCTTTTACACTTCGGGAAGGACAATATCAATTTTTGCAATGTTACTAGGCATAGGGCTTGAGATTCTGGTTAGTTCCAGTTATGAACATTTTAGAAAAGGGATTTAATTCTAGATATGCAAATCATGTGAACTTTCAGCTGTGAGCCAGATCTGAATCTTTGAGTATCTGCATTACTTTGTCTTCAGCAAGACATCTTGTCATTTTCCTAAAAGGGGGAATTACTAACATACACCTGGCTGGCCGAGAAAGCAGCTATGATTGGCTGTACTTCAACAAGTTCATCAGAGTACTATCTGATGATATAAATGTAAATGAATTAAAAACACGTGGAAGTATATTCCCTTAAACTAGACAAAATTATATGAAATATGTATTGGGTTTTCTTACCTTGGCATGGTAGAAAATTAGTTTAAGATAACTAGAATATTAAAAATGTGGCCAGATCTAGGTGGTAGGCTTCAAGAATGGTACTCTAATTCAAGGCAGAAGTTTTGTGATCAATAATCATTCAAACTTTTGCATTTTTTTGTATCGTATTTTAGGGAAGGGTCTACAGGTCTTTCAGGGTCTCACTACTAGATCGGACTCATAGTGATCCACCTGTTTACAGCCTCCTAATAGCTGGGATTACAGGAATGTGCCACCATGCAGTCTCAATTGCTGTCTCAATGTGTCCCAGGGACGTGATTGAATCCCTGTCCCTGCTCTTGATTGCAGGCTGTTTAGTCTGCTGAGCTATTTGGCCAACCCTCAGACTTTTGCTTTAATGGGTCCCCAATTGTGAGAAGCCTCTGGGAGACCAAAATTTATGAAAAAATGGTCAGGATAAAGGCATGCTGGTTACAGCTGATACAGATTTATAACGAGCACATCAGAATGTTTAATGTCAAGCCTGTGTATATCTGTCTCTCTCCTCTTGGTTCATTAAATTCATAGTTCATAGATCATTGAATGCATTTCATTCATTTTTTTTTGGAATTTATTTTTTGTTTCCACCAAATGCTGATGTCATGTCTTGTACAATGGAGCTACTGTTGATGAAATCATCCTTAGTGTAACTCAAAGTTGCATATTTGCATATGGAAGTTTCCATTTCATCTAGATAAGAGTCATATGTACTGAAATATTTTGGGCAATGGATACAACCTTATACAAAATGACTAATTCCAAGATACATGCATTGGATTGGATGGATCACCTGAAGTCCTATATGTTAAAATCTTGCTTATACTTGTGCTGCCATTGATAGGTGGGGGACACTTTAAGATTTAGGGCATGAACAAGAGTTCTTCTGGTCTTTGTGGATGTGGATGAGATGGGTTCCCAGCCTCCCTTGTTTTCATTCCTAGGCCATAAATTAGACAACTCTGCTTTAGCACACATTCCTCACTTTAACACTCTGCCTCTTTACAGGTTGAAAACCTCAAACCAGTGGAAAAAATTCTTCAAATTCCATTGTGATTTTTCTAATCTAATTTTTATAGAGAACAAAAATAGTAAAAAAATTAGAGTTTCATTAAATAAAATAATAGGAATTGAACCATGGCTGTTAAACTTTTTTATTATAAAGAGGAAAAACAAAACATAGATGGATTTTATCAGAGTGAGATATAGATGATCTATTCTACTTTTCTGTAGGATTTTTATAATGAATAAATGTCAGACTTTGTCAAAAGCTTTTAGTACATCTAGTGAAATGATCATGTGGTTTTTGTTTTTGGCTCTATTGATATGATGTATTACATTTATAGACACATGTATGTTAAACCATCCTTCCGTCCCTGGGATAAATCCTACCGGATTGTGCTATACAATCTTCCCAACAAATTTCTTCATTCTAATTGATAGCATTCCATTGAGGACATTTCCAACTCGTTCATGAGGGAGACTGGCCTTATTTGTGGTTGAGTCTTTCTGGCTTTGGTATCAGTGTGATACTTACCTCCAGAAATGTATTAGGGAGAACTGCCCCCTTTTCAATTTCATTGATGAGTTTGAGGAGTATCGGGATTAAATATTCTTTAAGTTTCATTCAGCTGTGAATCCATCAGGACCTTGACCTTTTTTTATTGGTAAGGTTTATACTGCATTTTCAATTTCATTGGCTGATATTGGGTTATTCAGATCTTCTAGATCTTTTTTATTTGGTTTTTGTAATTTGTACCTGTCTAGAAATCTGTCATCTTCTTTTCTGCTTTCTGTTCTGTAAGAATAAATGTTTTCAAAGTAACTATTAGTGAACTTTTATATTTCCATGGGTTCTATACTAATTTCATTCTTTTTATTTCTTATTGCCCAAATTTAAGATATTTTTTTTTCTTTTCTGTTTTTGATGAAGTTGGCTGGGGGTTTATTAATTTTATTTAGTATTTCAAAGAACCAACTCTTTCATTCATGAATTCATCTTAACGTTTTTTTCTCCATCACATTTATTTCTGCTCTAGTGTTTGCAATTTCCTCCCCTCTTTGAGCATTAGGTTTCTTTGTTCTTGCTTTCTAGAAGCTTAAGGATGCAGCATTAGGATATTCAGCAGTTCTTATTCTGTTTTCCTATCATCTGTAACACATAATTTGAAGAGGAAAGTATTATTTACTTATTTATGTATGTGTATATTTATTTCCATATTTGGTACAGGGTCTCACTATGCAGGTAGGACTCATAGAGATACTTCTTTTCTTCAGTCTCCCCAGCACTAGGAATAGTGCTTATTCCTAGTGCATGTATCACCACTCCTGGACTCAGTTTCTGGCTCTGTGTACCCAGGGATGGGGCTGGCACATCATGCAGTACAAGGGATGGAAACTTGTCCCTGTGCTTGCCTAAGCAAGCACTTACTCTGCTGAGCTATCTCACAGGCCCAAAGAGTATGACATTATTTAATTCCCATGTATTTATAGGGATTTTTCAGTTTCTTTTATCATTAATTTCCAGTTTCATTGCTCTCTGGTCAGATCATAGACATGGGATAATTTCAGTTTTCTTGCATTTACTTAAGCATGATCTATAGACTACTATGTGGTCTGTTTTAGAGACCATGCCATGTGTAGCTGATAAAAATGTGTATTCAAATGTTGTGTGCAAAACTCTGTGAATGTCCAATAAGTCCATTTGTTCAAAAGTTTGGCTTATTTCTGCTACTTTTGCAAATTTTTTATCTAGTTGATCAATATCTTTGAGATGATGGTGTGTTAAGTACCCCTGCTAAAATTGTCTTATGATTATTAAGAGTTTTTATGTCCTTTAAAATTTGTCTTACATAGCTAGGTGCTCCTATGTTTGATTCATGCTTATTCATGATTTTTATCTCTTCCTCTTGAAGTTTTCCCTTAACAAGTATGTAGTTACCTTATTTATCTTGTTTGACCATTGCTGGTTTGAAGTTCATGTTGTCTGTGAACAAAATAGCTACCCCTGCTTTTTTCTGAGCTCCCGATACATGTAGTATTTTTTCTCAGCTTTAACATTTACAGTATGAATATCCTTTTGAGCAAATTTGTTTCTTGTATACAACATATTGTTGGATTTTGTTTCTTAATCCACTCTTTCTTTTCACTAGTAAATTGAGGTCATGTATGTTGATGGTCATAATTTATATGTATTGGCTTACCTTTGTCATGTTATTTTTCTGCTTTTGGTTCCCTAATTTACCTGTGTTTGATTGCTTCCCATGTTTGATGGTTTCTTTCAGTTGTTGTTCTTGGAGTTGTGGTTATTTTGATCTCTCTTTAGAACATCTTTCAATACTGTGTAGGTTTGGTTTGGTGGTCATAGACTTCTTTAGTTGTTCTTGGTCATGGAAGTATTTTATTTCTCCATTAGTTTTGCTTGTTATATTAGCCTGAGTTGGAAGTTGTTTTCTTTAGGACTTGAAATACTTCACTCTATGCTCTTGACCTGAAGTTTTGTATTGAGAAATCTGTTGTGATTCTAATGATTTTTCTTTCAAATGCAATCTATTTCTCCTACAGATTTTATTATATAGATTTTATTATATGCATTATTATCTGAATGTCAGTTTGTTTCCTAATACTTGGGAACTTTTCTGCTATTATTACTTCAAATAGTCTTTTTACATCATTTGTATTGTCTCCCTTTTCATTGATGGATATTAGTCTTATGTTCTTCATTTTTGCATCAACTTGTAACGGTTGAGTTACCATTCCCTAACATCCCAAACTACCTGTGTCCACTAACACAGATAGCCAATATGCTACGTGCCTGCATTGTGTGGCTGTATCTTCTACATGCTCCTCCTCTTAACAGAGAACCAGCTGTGTGATGGTTTTTCTTACATAGAGACAAGAAAGTGAATTCAACCTCCAGCCTTGGATTTAAAAGAAACAGCTTCCCTGGGGGAAATGTGATCCTGAGATCAGCCCTCTTCCAGGAATTCCTGCTTGTTTGGTGCACCCATACCGGCAAATAAAGCCCTTTCTCTTACAATTTTTCTGTCTTGTCTAATCTTTCACAAAGTTTTTCCAGTCATATCCAGAAGCAGAGCTCTTTTTGGGGGGCTTTTTTTTGTTTTATTCATTCAAGTGATAATACAAATTTGTAAATCTTTGAAATTAAGCAGAGTTTGTGTTTGTTGATAAAACCTATTTTCTTTTGTTTTCTGACACATTATTTTCAGCTTTTTGTTGTTGTTACTTCTGTAATACTTTTTATTGTTTTGCATTCCTTGTATGTAATTATTTTGTTGTTAGTAATTTGGATTTTAAGTGATATATTCTTAGTTTTTATCACATATTTTCTCAAAATAAACATTTCTAACTACTTTATGTCATTTATTCCACACATATGTTGATTATTTTTTCTCTTTCCTGAGCAACAGCATTCAAAGTCATTTCTGAACAGTCCAGTGGTAAATGCCTGAACACTTGTCTCAGCCCAGAAATCATTATCACACACTGACAGATAAGGTTTGTATCTCTATACTTCACTAGCAAGGTTTAGCTATGAATCCAGCTCTCATTCTTTTGTGTAGAATATATGTTCTGCCTGCAGAAGTGGTTAGACTTCTCCATCTTCATTGTTCTTAAATTTCTCTGTAATGTATTTATCATGAATGTTACCTCTTATCTAACCTAAATGTTGTGATAGATAATGTGTAAAAATTACTGCAATAATTTTTCCTTCCCTGGTGCTTTACCACTTTGCAGCATTAATGTGCTTGCTTTTGGAAAGTAGTTTTTATTTCTCTAGTCCTTTTATGTAGGTCTGATCAGTGCAACGTGTTTGTGAATAGGATACCAGCAAAGATAATGAAAGCTGAGGCTTGAGCAGGGCTTGCACGTTGAATCTTGCCTTTGGAGACTACATTGTGAAGATGCAAGGCTGGGACAGCCACCTGGGAAGATGGCCAACAGACAGCTCATCAGCCCAGCTCTTCTGACAGATGACTACAACCTTGTCTTCACTCAAAGCTCCAGCTCTCAATTTTGTAACAACAGCAGTAGTTCCTCTGTTCATGATTTTGACTTTCTTCAGTTCCAGCGGCAAACCGAGTTAAAAGAAAATGGAAAGAAATAGTTAGCTTCAATATGTACCTTCTCAGGAAATCTTATTTGGTCTTCACTCAATTCCATTTGTGACCAGAACTGTGGAGAGAATTCAGTTTGTGGACCAGGGTACCCCTTGTAGTCACACTTCTCAAGCCATTAAGTTTACAGATAGCTAATCACATGGAAAAAGCTAACTGAGAAATTCAACCTTCTTCCAAACTTTATATTTTATGCTTTTATAATTCTTGGGTCATGCTATTTTAAATTATTTCTTCACATAGTTTTGCCTTCATCTGACACTAATCATAATGGATTTTTTAAAACCGTTCTCCTTCTTCAGTCTCCTGAGTTTGTCTTTATATTTTCTATCATCTTACTCTTTTCCAAGTTCTTTTGTCCCCTTTGTAGTCCTTTCATTCTTTCTTTTTGCTTTCTTTCACTCTCATTAAAATGAGAAAGTTAAATTTCCACTTAGATAGTTGATTCTTTGGTTTACCAATCTTCTTATCATGTTGTTTTTATTACCAGTCATTTTATGTCCTAAATTTTTGTTTTTTCTTTAAACAACTGCATTTCATTGTATGCTGTTTGTTATGTATTTTCTAAATTATTGATTTGGACATTTTAGTTTATTCGTCTTGTGAAATTGTCCCTTTCCATTGTACGTATCTTTCAATTCTAGTGAATTTTCTTATAATCATGATTTAACCAGAAGTGTCAGCCCCATGCACAAATTTATCAGATCACAAAACACTTTTCAAAAGTGTTCATATGCAAGAAAGGGACTCAAGATAAAGCTGGCAAACTTTGAGAAAAGAAATGACCTCCCAGACATCGTTAGTCACACGGTGTGCTCCTGACATTTGGAGATGTATCCAGATTCTGGTACTGTTGCCACATCCCAACCACAGCAAACCGTTGCATTGAGAATTCTGAGTACATCCATAGAGATTCATGATTTCTGTAGCAAATATTGGAAAGTGGAGTAAAACTTAGGATGCAAAACTGAAATGGAGGTAAGAAATAATATTCTTCCTAAAATGAGTATTGGTTTAGCAGGAATGTGATGGAGGCCTTTGCAATAACAGCAACAGAGGTATCTTCATTGTCTGATCACAGGTCCTGGGTTATTATTTTAGGAATTCTCTTTGTATCATACACAAACACAATAATGGGATGGTCAATGTCATGGAGCTGCCTAACCATGAAAAAGATTTCAGTAGTGCAGCTTCCAGATTAGGGACTTGGAGCTCAGAAATAGGAAGGTCACAAAATTTATGCTAATCCAATACAGATGCTTTTAATAGTTACTATGTAATTATTACATGATTATTTCCCTGAACAGAGTAAAGATGATGTGAAGCCATGACCATCACAGAAATGGGAGTTGGGAGAAAGTTTCAGAGTTAAAGAACCCACTGTATAGATAGATAGATAGATAGATAGATAGATAGATAGATAGATAGATAGATAGATAGATAGATAGATAGATGAAGAGATAGAGGAAATAAAAAAAGAAATACTTGATAATTTTATTAGAGAATCTTCATGATTTTTTAATTCAAATCTGTAAATTTTATTGGTTTGCTTTATTTGTTTATTTGCTTTTGGGTAAAACATATTTAAAGTGCAAGCCAAAGAGTGAAATAATCAAAGTAAACATAAAAACTGGGCTGGCAGATAGCTCAGCAGACTAAGCACCTGCTCAGGCAAACTCAGGGACCAGGCTTTGAACCTCGGTATTGTGCACTGCACAGGCCCCACCCCAGGGCACCCTGAGCCAGTGTGACCAAGCCTGGGCACGATGTGGTTCACCTGTAATCCCAGCACCAATGAGGCTGAAAACAGGAGGATTACTATGAGTTTGACCTGACTCTGTACCAAATACATAATAATAAAAAAATTAAATGAAAACTGATGAAGCACAATTACAACTAGGAAATTTCTTATTGTATATTCATTGGGATATTTCATAAAAATGTAATTATATTTTATACTACTAAACTCGTAAAATGGCTGTGGTGTAAAAAACTTTGTATTATGCATACTTTACTACCATCTTTCATAAGGTTTTAAAAAGAGAGAAGAGTACGTTGACATTGGTCCCTAAAGAGAAATTTCAGTAGACAATTTCGTGGCCTTTGGGTCACTTGTACTTTTTACATTTGCTCTTTTATTTGTGGAACTTCCTGTGTTCTGAGTACAAGTCAGGAGTCTTTTTCGTTTCTACTGTAGTCAGAGTATGAGCATACGCCAGGGAAAACAACATTTAGAGCTGCCTTGGCCAGCCTTGCATTCCCATCCAAATCACACAGGGATTTGTGCCACTAACAGGTATAAAGTATATCAGTTGCTGCAAGACACACTAGAAACAGAGAGTGTGAGCTGCACAGTGTGTATCTGATGGGTGCCTTGGAGTCTCTAAATGACAACCCTCCAACAGAATTTGAGTGTTGCTTCCCTATTTGTTAAGCATCAATAGCTGATCCCCTTATCTTTCCAAAATGTTCTGTCAGCTACCTAGGACTTTCAACTTGCTTTTCTCATTAAATCACATCTATGCCCTTATTTTTTTCCCAAAGTATAATCTGAGGCTAGAAGTTGCTACAGTACTGATGGTCACTAGCGTCCATACAAATGACTTAAAATGATTCTAGCACTTTAACTTAATAAAAACAAGAGACAACCTCCTCAGGAAAACAGAACAAGATGGGTTTTTAAAAACTATGTATCATTTGTTAGGGTCACACTAGGCAACTCGGACTTGTAGTGATTTTCCTGTTTCAGCCTACCCAGCACTGAGATTACAGGTGTGCACTATCATGCCCCATCTGAGAACAAGACGATTTAAAATGTAATATGTTTCTTTTCTGTTGTAGGGAAAATTGAAAATCTGTCTTTGATGGGAGCAATGCATTTGCAGACACAGGCCACTGGTACCTTAGAATTTGAACATTGTGTTAAAAAGGCTAGAGCCTTAAAATTGTTTAAATAATTTGAGCACATGGACCTGCAACCATTTTTCTGATCCTGGAAAAAAGATATGTTTATTCCAATCTGGCCTCCTTCAAAGCGACATTGGAGAAAATATAACTATGGTAAGAGTTTTGTGAATAAAACTTTCCAACAAACTTCTACTAGACATGAGTTATTATCCACATCCTATATGATCTGATTCTTCATAGAGCTTGTCACTCTGAAATGTTATTAATGTACATCCTTTACATTTATTGTTGGTTTATTTTTGACTGTATAATCCAATTTTCATGATAATAGCTTCATCCTCAGACGTCAGACTGTTGGATAGTTATCAACATATGTATTTAGCTAATATTAAATTTCATTGAATAAATTGGAATCTTTATTAATACATTGATCTGAGTTTTTAGATTTTTTCAAATTTCAAATCAGTCTTTACTATATATGCACATTTATAATTAATTTTAATGTCATAATAATTCTGTAGCATATATATTATTTTACTCCTTTCTAGACAAGAAATATACAACTAAAGGGCTAAGAATCATGCCTAATGTTACAACTAAAAATTCATGATGAAAAAAATTCATGGAGAACTGACAGGAAAGATTGTGTCCAATGTTATTTTGAATGTAATGTGTGACAAGTACTGTTGGGGGTAGTAAGTGTGTTACAGTTCAGTTTTTGTCATGTAAAATTGATTCAATTTCCCATTTTCCACAATCTGCTACCATATAGACTATATAAACAAAATGTTTAACAGAGTGCCAATTGAAACACTAATCAAATTTGTAATTCGTAATACCATTTCCCACATATAGTTAAGAATTCCTGACGTCATTTGTTTTCATTTGAATCATAAATAGTCACTTACTCTCTTTGCTCAGTCAGTGGCACTTAAGGAAAAGCCCAATTCTGAACATACGCAGGAAGCATATTTTTCCTTTCATCAGCATGGGTTGGTTTAGATTTGCTCATGATAAACTCCAGATTATTTTGAGTGATCCAATAATATTGCAATTTCAATAAAACTGTCATTGCTATAAAAGTTTTAAGACTTTTCCAATGCACATTCGCATAGGTTTTTCTCCAGCACGAGCCCCATGCCTCCTGCTGCGTTTCTCAGAGTCAGCAGAGACAAGGACGAGATGGATGGTCACATCAAAGTGGCACCCCTCTGCCAGTAGCCCCAACAGAGGGTCTCTGGGATGAGATTATCCAAGAGAACACTGTTTGCCTCACATTTTTCTTTATTTTCTTAGCCAATAAAGTGTTTGTCTGCATGATGATTTGGCAAAGTTTGTTGTCCCAGATTTCTTAAACTAACAGCCCCAATGTCAGGCCTAGAATGAAAAGAAGCTGTATTTGAACTTCTGCAAGTTGGCTCAATAATCTTGAGTAGTTTCTACCATCAAATATATAATTGCCTTATTTCTAAGTTTGTTTCTCCTCTAGGTCATACAAAGGCTTGAGTATAGCAAATGTGCACCAATGTAAACTTTTTGAAATTGTTAGTTTTATTGAAACTAAAACATTATTTGGTACTGAATATTTGCCTCATTTCTCTGAAAACCTCTTTGTGATCTAACACCTACTTATTATTTTCTCTTGCTGAAAATGAAATTGCAGGACTAAACAAAAAAAAAGAGGATACAAAGGAAGGACCATTTTATATTTGTATATACAGAATAGTTAGGATAGATATGGGGCTACTTTCACTTAATTCAATGAGTAGAAAGATTTGTACTAATAGTGTTTGGACAGGAGACCCTGTCTGCTTCTTGTACTATGGATAACCACTAGGAAGATAAAATGTAAAAGGTATTAATTATCGAAACTATGCTATAATTCAGCTTTGAAACTGTCTCACTGATATTTGTCTCTCAATAAAATAAAATAAGAAAACGAAATTACTTTACTATATTTATAACCAAAATGAGAATCAGAAGTTTGCATTTTTAATGTCACCACTTAAGATCTGGCATTTTCCTCCATAGAAGCACATTTAGAATTTTCATTTTAAAGTAACAGGTTTGAGATAAGGAAAGTTTTTCCTTCCCTTTCATTCTTTTATTTTCCTATCCGACTCTCTGCAAAATGACTGGGATCTATGCCTAAGAAAATAATAACACATTTAAAAACTGTGGGGGTAAAGAAAACTACTGTTCAAAATGTAATCCCTTTGCCAACCACGGGGTACTGTTTTAAGCAGCTGTAGATCAATCTAATTTTATGATTGTGTTCATAAGAACATTTTACTTTCTTTAAGAAAAGTTTGAAATCTATTACGATTCTTTGTAAAATACTACTAACAGTTGCAGATGGGCCACGCTAGTTTTCACTTACAAACTTTCCGGTATGTGGCTTCTTTGATCTGGGACACGCTCATTAGCTTGGTTGACACTTACTGGATCTCAAGCTCTCAGGGCAGGTGCTCGTTCTCCAGACATAAACTTTTTTGCCTACTATTTGCAGTCCAGTTTTGATACCTCGGGGTTGCTACTCTTTCCTATATTAAAAAATGCTTAGTATCAAGTGCATAGTTCATTTGTCTCCTCTAATGAAGCATAAGACCATGATGATATGTGACAGTATGTTTTTGCCACAGGTGTAGCACACATATTGTGAATGCATGCGTACGCAGTTTCCTGCAAACAGCGTCAGCATCCTCCATGACTTTGCAGCACCCGATCCTCCACTAAATTCCCATTGTCACTTTTCTTAGGCCAACAAATTTTGTGGAGAATTAACCCTTCCTATATTTTCAGCCATGTGAAACTCAACGCAGAACTCCTTCAAAGAAGGAGTTCATGAAGCGTGTGGCTGATCAAAGGAACTGCTGCAGAGATGCTATCATTAGAGCAGATGAAATCAGAGTTTGTGGGTTTGCTGCAGTTCAGGAAGAAGGAGTTTCTTTTGTTTCGGAACATAGAGTTACTAAAATCCATGTCTTTGGATAACATGAGCAAGGGAAACATAGCCAGAAAATAAAATAAGCTCAAGATTGAGATCCGGTCCTTGATGTGAAAATGTTCGGGATAGAACTGCATATGCAGAGAAAATTGTCTACCAAAAGTATGGACAGTTAATAATAGAAAAATCTATTTTCTTCTCTTTGTTTCCACATTTCTCAGTAGTAAAAAATATGTTTCTGGAAAGACAAATGCAATTAGAAATGAAAATGAAATGTTGCAAATTATATACAATTTATGAGCATAAAGCACAAATGGTTGAATATTTAATTTGAAGTTTAATTTTCTTCAAGACGTTTTAAGTAGTTCCAAATCCTGAAGGAGTTTGCTGAGGCAGATGGAGCCCAGACTCTATAGATCCCCTTATCTGCATGATTGTCTTTTCCCAGAATAGCTTCCTAGGACCAATGTGGAAATAATTGATAGCATTCATTGAATCAATCCAGCTCCTAATCTGAAGATCTTACTATCTGGTATCTGGATACAATAATTGGGCTTCCACTCTGTAATGAAGACTATTCTCCCACTTATATCCTTTGGGAATGTTAAACTTCTAATTCATCATTCATGTATACTTTTCCTCATCATCTGGTATTAGTATATATCTTCAGTTTGCTTCATTCAAAAAATGAAAAATAAATAAAAATAAAATAATAATGAAACAAGAAGCCAGCTAATATTTTTCACTTACTAAAGTGAACCGAGCTTTTTAAATATTTCTTTCTTTATAAAGAAAATAATATTTCTAGAATTTTCTTGAAATCATGTGGCTAACTAATAAAGGTCACAAAGATCAAACTTTTTAGTAAGAAAATATTGGAGATGTCAATTAATTTGCAGTATCAATGATAAAACTTGCTGAAAGTTCCATATTTTCCTTTCAACATACCAGATTTAAGCAATAGTTTAAAAAATTATCAAACATCATTCATAATAAAAATAGCTAATAAATGTAGTTATCTTTAAAGTGAACAATGCTAAAATTATTCGTTACTATTTCACTCAGTGAAATGTCGCTGAGATCATCAATGTTTGAACACTAAATACTTTTGCCATATATAGAGTGAAACACCATGTATAGATTGCTTATACCTATAGACCATGTATTTTATTAATTACATTTTGAGTATGTTTTGGGGAACTTAGATTTTTAATTGCTAAAATTTCACTTTTTAATTAGGTTGATGCTTATAGTTTACTAAAATATTTTAATTGTATTTAGGTCCTACCAAGTGTGGTATATTCACATGTAAAGTGATAAACCCCTTTTTGTGTCTTCATACAATATAAAACACAAACAATTCTTAATTACATAAAATTAAATGTTTTATAATAATTGACAAATGGAAAGTTTTCCTTGGCTTGTATGGCCTTCAGATTCTCATACTGAAATGCCAATTGAGTTTTTCAGATCGTGGAATTTCTCATAAGAACAAAAATCAAAAATTAGGTACAAGTAAATATGTCAGCTCTATTAACTTCACTTCCTTCTACAAGTGATTGAGAGCTTTCTGAACAATCAGTGACTTTCAACATTTATGGCTATCATCACAGAGCTTGGTCTTAAGAATTTCCATTCATAGATTTAATGCTCTCATTGAAATCAATCAACAGTCAGGGATTTTAGGAAGAAAACTGTCTTGAAGAAAAGGAGAGGTAAGTCCCGTAAGCAGAGAATGCTTCAAGAAAAGAAGACCAATTCAAAACCACAGGAGCTCCAGCTTTAGGGAATACCAGGGGGCATTGCAACAAGAGTTGAAGCAGCAATGGCAGAAGTAGTACCTCAGAGGCCTGCTTGGATGTGGACTCTGTAGCTCACAGGAGATGTCTGGGAATCCTTCAAATGAGCTGGGAAAACATTGGGAATTTTGGGTGCAGGCATTTAAAATTTAATCCGTGTTATAAACTTGATACAATCATTCTGGCTGCTGAGTAGGGAAAACACTGAAGAAAAGTAATTGTGGAATTTGGGAGACTTCTATCATGATGTGGGGAAAATGATGGGGGGCCAAGACGAGTGGTGGAAGTGGTCATTTTATGAATATATTTTGAACAAGTGTAACAACACTTGATGAAGCATTGCATCTGAAAATGCAAAGAAAACTAGGAAGAGTTATTCCAACATTTTGGTTTATCAGTAATGGAAAAACAAGTTATCCATTAATTAATGTTAGGAAGATTCTGGGGTATTATTGACTTGAAGGAGTTCAAGGACCTGAGCTTTGTCCAGTTTCAACTTGAGCTTTCCATTAAATATGCAAGTACAGCCTTTCTTAATGTTCTCTGTGGATTAGGCTCAAGGACTTTCCTAAACTATGAAATCCGTAGATGCCCAACTACCTTACATAAAATCACACAGTATTCATAAAAACTTTTGTATATCTTCCTGTACACTTTAATTGTTTCTATGTTATAATAATACAATATAAATTCAATTAAATAGTTACTATGCTGTATTATTTGAGGAATAATGAGAAAAATTGTGTGCAAATCCAAATTTTTTGTAACTATTTTCATCTCTAATTAGTTGGTTGAATTCATAGTCTGGGAGGCCAATTATACACATCTTACAGAGATACATGTAGATTTGATCATGAATGTTTTGGTGACAAAGCTAGTATGCTGTGGAAAGGAAGATGACTTCTAAATGGCTGCATTATGAAGATATCAGACTACTGATACAGTAGCCAAACAAACTAAAACAAGTGAGCAGTAGAAAGGCCAGAAAGCCAGAAGACCAAGTTATGTCCCATTATCACTGCCAAATGCATCAATGTCCTAAGCAGCAACCTTAATCAAATTCTGCTACAGGTCAAGAATTAATGAGTTCTATTCATGAATTGTCCAAACTACCTAATTCAAGATGCATATAATAGTATAATACGCAAAGCAGGTAAATAAATTTTCTCTTTGTCAAAACAGATAAAGAATAAAAAACAGTCATCTCTGGAACTGCAGGATTAGCAAGAAGAACATGACCGTGTGATATGTGCTTCCTCCTTTGCCTATGGGACATCATGGTCTTCTAGAGTGAATAAATCATCACTCTTTGCTTCCTTTTTTTTTTGGGTGGGAGAACAGCAAGATATACTATGGGAGTTTAAGGATACATACATTTGTTAAGTAGACTTACCAGATCCCCAAGACCTGAGACCTTGGACAATAGTTGGGCCCTAGGCAAGACACACAGGCCTGTGGGAGGTGCCAATCGTTACCACGACCAGCAACATGGAAGTACCTGAAGCAGCAGTGAGGAGCCCACAGCTGGATTCTGGAAAACTTCACCAACATCCAGAGGTTCAACATCTGCCCCAGCACATTTCTGGGATTAGATTCAGACACTTGCACAGAATTTGAAGCACCAGGATATTTTATTAAATTCATTCTCCTTTGTTTTCCTAATTAGCTATCCCTTTTCTGTATTGTTTAATGCATCTTGTTTGCTTTGTATTCTGTGGTTTTTGTTTTTGTTTTTCTTTTTCTCTGATCCTCTTTCTCTGGTCTTCATCTGTATTCTTTCCTTTCTTCTTTTCTTTGTTTCTCCCTTCTCTTTTCAGTGTTTAGGTATTTAGTCTTTTGTCTTAGTTACTCTTCTCTTGTTGCTGGGACAAATACCCAACATTCAAACTTAGGGAAGGAATGGGTTATTTAGCTCACAGTTACTGGAAGTTTCAGTTTAAAGCAGCCTTAATTATGTAGCATGACCTCAGAGCCTTATTTGCTCAGGAGAGATGGTCAGTGACTCTGTCTTTTCCAAATGTCTCTCTGCCCAAGGTGTCCTCAATCACAGACACTGCCACCCCCACATACAGGGTCTGAAGAGAGGCTGGGTGCCTCCATGTCCAGGATGACCCTCTCAATACCTCCAAGGGCACCTGGGGGCAGAGTGCATGTTTCCAGTTTAACAGTTCCTACCTCTCTAGTCCTACCCCTAAAGCTCCACCCTACTCCATTGGCCATGCCTCTCAAGCCACTAGCTGTTCCTGAAGCTGGGTCTACCCCACGACTTACATGATGCTGTGGGGGGACAGCTAGACAAAAACCGTAAAATCTTTCTGTTCTTTCTCTTCCATAGATCTTTTTCTCTTTCCTCAAATACTTCTTGAATTATACTTTCTAGTAAGTAAACATTTTCCCTGCCTTTTCTGAGTACTCCTTCCTATCATTCTTTCCTTCCTGTGTTCTCCAGTTCCCCAAAACTTGCATGATCATCCTTTAATCTCTACCTCTGATCCTACTATTTTTGATCTCACTCATCACTTTAGCCCATCCTGCACCCACTTTAACCCCTCTCACCCCAAGAGGGTAAAATCACCCAACTGAGGGGAAAATCAGTATGCATTTTGTTTTGTTAGATAGTTTTAATTAGAATTAGCACCTGTGGCGAGAGGTAACAGCTTAATGGTTACCAAAGTTAAGCTGTACTTAAAACTATTGGTATTGCTAACTGCACTACTTTAACCAAGATGCCATACATAATATAAACATTTTTTCTCCCCTGTATGATAACACTGTGGTGGTATGAGATCATAATCATCACCACAGCCCAGCACCAAAGGACAGAGAGCTGAACGAAACAGCAATCCTACATCCAATACAAACTGGAAAGATAGGCACAGCTATAAGAAACCTTCAATATCCAGAAGATAATATTGAAAAACAGCAATCTTAAGAAATAAGTAAATAAACAAATAAATAAAAACAGATATCATCAATGCTAGCAGATCTCAACACTAGTCTTAAAGCTATGAAATATTAACATAGATTTAAAAAAGAGAAAATAGAAAATGACAGGATCAAGAAACCAAAAGTAACTCAAGAAACCCAGCATACCCAGGGGAATCCCAGAATTTAGAGATAGATGAAACCGGAAATCAAAATGGGAAACTTCTGAAATAATAGCAAAAGGAGTGAAAAAGGACATAGAAAAGGTTATGGAGAAAACAATCTCTGTGATTCAGAAATAAATGATGCTTAAAATAAAAGTATTAGAGAAGACACAGATAAGAAAAAATGGCTGAGCCTAGAAAAATACTGGAAACAAAAACAAAAATACCCAGCATATAAAATAAATGGAATCCATGAAACAGATCTAAACAAAAATTTAAGAAATTAAAAAGTCCCTTGAAAGTATATGCAACATATTAAGTGGAAGAGAGCATAGGACTTCAGAACTCAAGAAAGAATTTCAGCTAGTGATAGTGAAAAGGAAGATGTCTTAAAACAGCAAAAGACTATGAAAAATCAATCCAACAGCTACAAGACAAATCAAAAAAGAATATCATAAGATTGATTTGGGTCAGTGAGAAACCTGGAGATAGCACGTATTTAAAAAAAAAGAAAAAACAAAAAACAAAAAACAACGCTTTACAGAAATAATGGCAGAAAACCTTCCAAGCTTTAATAAAGAATTAGATACATAAATAATGAAGTATGTAGAACTCCAAATGGTCAAGACCAAAAGAAAATGACACCAAGACATATAATCATCAAGCAAAACTACAGCACAAAAACAGAATATTAAAAGCTGTTAGAGAAAAGAAATGACTTTGCTACACAAGTTCTCAAGTCAAAATGACCTTGGAGAGAAGTATTTCAAGTTCTGAAAGAAAATAGCTTTCAACTCTGACAGACTGATGAACTATGCAAAATTATCTTTCAAAAGTAATGGAGAAATAAGATACTTCTATGATAGAGAAAAACCAAAGATAGGTATGAAAACCAAACTAATGTTACAAAGAGTAATGAAAGGTATTCTAACAATTGTTAAAAATCATCCAATAATGAATGCTGAAGAAGCTGTGGAGGATAATGAACCCTTCTACACTACTGGTGGCAGTGCTGACTGGTACAACCACTACAGAAATCAGTATGGAGAGTCCTTCAAAAGCTAGGATGGGAGGTCCCATATAAGCCAGCAATTCCCCTCCTGGGTATTTTTCCAGAAGAACTAAAACCCTCACACTACAGCATTGTGTTTGAGCCCATGTTTATAGCAGTGCAATTTGTCATGGGTAAATCCTAGAGACAACCCAGATGCAGTTTGATCCCTGGTACCACCAAAATAAGCATATATATATATATATATATATATATATATATATATATATATATATATATATATATATGATAAAAATTGTTAGTAAACTTTTCATCAACTGTAAGAATTTTTATGGAGTTCAGGTTTTGCTTAATGTATTTTCTTCAGAGCTTTCTTTTGTTATATTGGATATTACATATTGTTATGTAGGATATTATATAATATATAATGTGGTGTTTGTAGGACATTACCATGATTTGTAATTTTTCTGAATATAATTTTAAGGAAAACATTGAGCATTATTTAGCTTTCTAATCTTCTAGACATCAAACATTTTACCTTGATCATGATAATGCCTATTGATATCATAGGCATTAATCAAACTTCTACACTAGGATAAATAACTTGTATTATGGATGAAAAAAGATGAAATATTTTCCCCTTTCAATTGTATTTCATGAGATTACACTTTGCATATGGTTACAATGCAACTTAAAGGATGCCAACTGCATGTAAGTCGTGCTAGGCTTATCCATTTATTCATTTCATTATTACAAAGCCACATGTTTAACTAGTTTATTAAAAACATATCTTTGCTTTCCATGGATAATATGAACCTTTGTAATCTAACCCAGAAATAAAATTGCTAAGGCAAACTTCCCAGTTGCAATTGTTTGGGGTCTCTAAGGATTTATTCAGTAGCTGCAACTCAGACATTTCTCATTAACTTCATACCATTAAAAGGCTTTTCCAATTGATTCAAGACTAAGAATCATTTTCAAAAGAATTGAAAGAATTCATACAGTATGCAATCCCCTCCCCAAATAACAAATAAGAGATATTCCAGGGAGTAGAATGATCATTGGTCAACTGCTTACACTGAGGCTTTTCTTCTAGACTTTAGTTATCTTTTCTAGGGTTTAAGCTAAATAGAATTTTATTCCAATTTTTTCTTTCCTTCACAAGTACAGTTTTCCTGAATTTCATTTCATTTGCTTATCAATATATTATTCTATTTTAAGATTCTCTATATACATCATTTATAGCATCACTTTAAACTGTAACTTATCATACACATGGAGAATGGAAAGGATATAGACCCTTCTCACAAAGCCAGATCCTGAGGAGGTTAGAAAGAGGTGGGGAAGCTGCAGGCTGGCAGCCCTACTGGAAATCTCCTCAGACAATCTGCTGAGATCAACAGCAATGTGATTGACAACACAGGGACACGCACCTGAGAAGTAGTGGATAGAAGTCAAGGACACACGTTAAATAACACTGCCCAGAAGGGGTGGGAACAATGCTAATAGTAATTAATCCACTTTGTGTCGTGCAGGGTTATTAAAATATGTATTATTTAATCAATTTTCTATTAGAGAGAGAATGGAACAAAAGACTAAGGTGATTCTCAAGAATATCAGAAAACAACTTCCTTTCAATCCCCAGTTCCACAAAAACAAAGAAAAAGAAAACAACTTCCCACTTTCAACTTTCCTCCTCTGCCTTTACCAAACTTAGCAACAGTTAGTAAAATAAAAATATCTCCCCTCTTACTTCCATACAACAGAAATACGTAGAAACCAAAATATCAGAAAGATGAAAGATGTAACTGAAGGGACATGAAAAAGTTGTAACATCATTCAGCTGAGTTGTGTCCCAAATTTTCTGATCAAGGAGATTATGGGGTCAAAGAGGAAAGTAATTGAGGATATAGAGTGTGCCTAAGGAGAGTCACATGCAGAGAAAACATTCTCTAAGGCTTTCACAGAAAGCAAATTGGTCAAGCAAAGACCGTGACTCATTCATAAGGCTGACACTGACAAAAGATTGACAAACTGCAGTACGGGTCTCAGGATAAATCCTGAGGGGATTTGACTGACCTTAGTCAGATACAAAAGCTATAATTCTTGTCACATAGGTCTTGCATTATCTTGGTCTAAACCATCCAGCAGAAAAGTATTAAACTGAAGAACAAGAAGTAAAACCATATTGTTATGCTGATAAGTAAAAGACTCAAGTCAACAACTTCTGACACTGCTAGACATACGGAAAGCCCAATACTATTATGGACTACAGGACTATTTGGGAATACTTTGGCTTGGAAGAAATATGACTATTATTGTTTTCTTTTTTCCTGAGACAGAGTCGTGCTATATATTCAGGGTCGACTTGAACTCATGAAGACTAGGACGGATTTAAACTTGTGGTGATCATCCTGCTTCAGCCTCCTGAGTGCTGAAATCCAAGCCAAATTCAGAATCAAGTGTACTGGCCAAAGTTGAGTCTACTGAAAGGACTTCACTTCACCACTGTCCTTCATTGTCATGTCAGTGAGATGCTGTAGACATTGTTCTAGGTTGTGAGTATGTAGAACTATGTAAGTGATCTATTTCTCTGTCAGCTCATCTTGGGGTGTCCATATAAGGCCATAGTTTCAGGCTGAAAGAGAAACCAGTGTAGCAGGAGAGGGAATCCTAGACATTTGGTGCATATTTTAGTTACTTTTCTCATTGTTGGGGCCAAATGCCATGTACTCAAATTATAGAAAGAAAGGTTTGTTTTAGCTCAGAGTTGTAGAGGTTTCAACAAATTGTTATCTGGGGCCATATTATGCTCCACTTTGTCCACCTAGAAACATAATCTAAAATTAATAACAAGGAAATATAGTAAAGAGTTACATGCAAACATCACTCTATCTAAGCAAACATGTGGATATATTCATTTCCATGAAAATGCTTAGCAAAGGCTACCTGCATGAGAACTGCCTAATGGAGAACAGCTTTCAGTAAGTGGCATACCCTTACCAGTGATAGCAGTTGGCCTTTTTCCCCAGTCACTCTTGTCACCCAAGAGACTCACGCAGAAATTATTCAGGGTGGCAGGGTGGAGGCCATGACGGACTTTGCAATATGGTCTTCCACTTAGCCCACCTGGCTATAGCACTTCTTACTGGCCAATCTTCCGGCAGCAGAGATAGCCTAAAAACCCCAAATATAGCACCATTCCCTTGGGTTATAAATCAACTAAGTGAAGACAGCTTAATTCCACTGGACAGTTACCGTCATGGGAGGAGCAAGACTTTGTGTTGATGGTAACTGTATTCACTCTGGATCTGCACTGGCTTACCCTTCATGCAAGGCTTTTGCCAAAACTCCCATCCTGGACTTGCAGAATGACTTAGCCATCATATGTCACACAACATAATTTTTATGATCAAGTAATTCACTTCATAACCAAAGAAATGTGACAGTAGGTTGATGTTTATGAAATTCACTATTCTGTCATGTTCCCCATCATCCAAAATCAGATGACTGAATAAAACAATGGAGGTATCTTTGGAAAATTAAGTTCAATCCTAGCTAGGTGGAAATAGCTTGCATATCTGGTCTCTCCATCAGGCTAGTATAAATGCCACATATTATATATTGCACACACTATAAACACACAGTTCTTCCATGAGTCATGATTTATAGGCCCAGAAGTCAGGGATAAGATTGAAAGTAGCAACATGCACCATCACCCCTAGTAACCCACACATAATTTTGACTTGCTTTCCCATAACCTGATGTTCTTTTGCCCTAGAGTTCATTCCAGAGGAAAGAACACTTCCCTCACAGCTATTTAAAGTATTTGGATCATGGTAGAAAGAAATCATGCCATCCTAGAGTGTAAATCAAAAAAAAAAAAAAAAAGATTACTCAACCATGGCCTGAAATCAGAATTATAATTTAGCAGAAGCCTTAGAGAAATCCAGGAACAACATCTGAAACATAAAAACCTGAGATCTTTCCAGTAGAAGTTAGAAAACTAGCAGATGAAGTTCAGAAGGGAGAACATGAGATAGTGAGGCTTCTCAAAAACAAACACTGAAGAAAAGTGCCAGGATCGCCTGGATTCTTAGTGCTATCTTCTCATTTTCTGAACCTAGATTTAGAGGTTAAACTCAGGAAATCAACCCAGCAACTTGTCCAGATGTGTCTGAACTCAAGGAGGGCCATAAGAGGTTAATGACACATCAAGCACTTAGGTTTTATGACACCCACTCACCTTATGTCACCATAAACATAGTTCCAGGGCTCCTCAGAGTAATCAAAAGAAAAAGTGAACACAAAAAATGAAAAAGAGAAAAAACAAATAAATTACACATTTGAGGCTGTTTTTTGGATTCTTCCAGACCAAGAATTTTTAGTTTTACATGGTATTGAACAAAGATTTATGAGCATAATACATTCTTGCCAGTATGAACACAACTATAAATCAATAATAATATCAGAATCTAAGTTATATAGAACATGCTCTTTTGGCAGAATGTGCATAGTCAATTTGTGTAATATTTAATTAATGGGCTACAGACCGTAGTTTCCATTAAAAAGTTCTTGTTGTGTAACACTATGACCAGTATGTTAATAATTCGAATATAAAGAATAATAAAGAGAAAAAGACAACAAATGGAGAATATGTCACTTACATTTCGATAAATTATGTATTACTATATTTTTATATACTACCAGAAAAGTTTAGGTGATCAGGTTAAGTGTCTTTAAGTGTTGGTAGTTTGATTGGTTTTGCATTTTTAAAACACATTCCAAATCTTGGTTATCACACAATGATATCAAAGCATTTAGAACATTTGTGAAAATTAACTTGGAAAGACAGATTTAGATTACATTGTTTTATCTACCAACCCACCCCCCACACATACAGTTTTAAAAATTTTCCAGATGGGCCAATTAGATAGCTCATCCAACTGGGTACCTGCTTAGGGAACTGCAGGGCCCAAGGTTCAATCCCCGGCACCATATGCTCTGGCCCTGCCCCCAGGCATGCTGGTGCACGCCTGTGATCCCGGTGCTGGGGAGGCTGAAACAGGAGTGTTACTAGCTACGTAGTGAAACCCTATACCACACACATGAAAAGAAAAATTTCCAGAGGAAGGTAAATGTTTTGCATTTGAAGGCAGAAATCTTCAACTGCAAAAATAATCCCAAGAGCAAGCAGTAAAATCAAGACGTTCGGTGAGAAAGAGAAGTGCACACTTGGTAATAATGGTGGATGGTCCAGTTCACAAAGCACTGGCCTCCTCCACACAGGGCCACCACTGCTGGCCTTGGCCCATTCAGAACATGGGGCCAGTGTCGTCACTATCTAATTTTTGTTTTCCTAAAGAGCGAGAAATCTGGGTTTCTAAATAGAATCTCCATTTTATGTGTTGGCTGAATTTTATAAAAAACATCACATGGATGAAGCAAAACACTGTGTGCCGAGTTCAGCCCGTAGGACGAAAGTGTCAACTTCTGTTCTACGTAAGCAGCTAAAACCAAAAGCCTTACTGTTTGTACATACATATAAATGCTTAAAATCATAAATTTTAGTAGCTGACATAAAATCCAAAGGGAAAAGTCAAAGTCAAATCTATATTACTAGTCTAGTATTTTCTTATATGAAATTAGAACTCTCAAAATCTTTTCCATCATCATACACACTAGCCAAGTTTTTCATTCTTTATTGAAAAGACCTTATATAATCCATATTTTCTTTTAATGGTTAGTTCAGATTAATTAAAGTTTCCAAGATTTAACACATATATCTATGATTCAGATTAATAAAATACTAAAAGTTGCCACAATTTAAGTTATTTTTTAAAGGAAATAAAAACATTTTAGGTAAAATTAAAATTCTTGGAACAACTCTCCAGTTGCATTTTCGTCCTTTACATCTAGAAGCAATAATTAAAATGTTAATAATAATAAAGCTATGATTTATCTTACCTCTTTTACCACTAAGAATGCATACAAATCCAACATAGATACTATCTCAGTATAAAGTCTAGAAA